>CM061920.1:239359742-239454342 GCA_031002005.1 Vandiemenella viatica | reverse complement strand
AACGATCATATGTCGAAAAGTCAATAATTTGATACTTATCAAATGTGTTTCCACCTTTTTATATATCTTCTTCCCATTTGGATAAATATGCTTTTTTTTTTTTTTTTAAAACAACTACATCCATTTTTCTTCAATGATTCTAAAGTCCATTTAGGATGTTTCTTCGCGATGTTTGAAAACTTTTATTTTATAGTCTAGAGCAGGGGTGGCCCGCGAGATTCATCACAATTTCACAAAATATTTTTATAGTTCATTTTTGGTGTTACATATTTCTTTACAATGTGCGTTTTGTATCATTATTATTATATTATCTATGTTTACATGTAAGAATAATAGTAAACACAATAATAATTCATGTTTCAATTTTTCACTCAAAAAAATGTCTCTAGTGGGGATAAATAATTTTATATGAGGCCCGCGGAGTTATGATGCACTTCCAAAGTGGCCCGCAAGATCATTTGGATTGGCCACCACTGATCTAGAGGAATGTAGTGTGACTCTCTTCTTTTCTTTACTTCAGGCTCATACTCATCAGATGAGTGATAGGCTTTAACTGGTTCAAAAGTACTTCTTCACATATTTCATTAACATGGATGAGCTCTTCATCGATTATCATAGTTTTTTCAGCCAACATATCGGTAGTAAATTTAAAAATTTCCTCTCTAATTGAAATAGCTTCTGAAGAAATAGAACTCGTACGTTCATAAAGGATTAAACTGTTTTCTTTGAGAAAGGTTTGAAAATGTCCAACTGCTTCTGTTAACTTTGAATGCTCACTACGTATATATAGAGTCTTGAGCAAACTTCATCATCGACTACTTGTGCACTAACAACATCTTTATTCGCAAACATTTTGACTATAAAATATTCTAACGATTTATTTAATATTCAATATATTTTCAAAACGATATATCACGAAACTCTCAAACTTTGTGAACTCCAGAAATGAACTGACACTTTGGCCTAGAGTATTCTCTCTATTCAATAGAGGAGCAGATGTTCCAACATGAATGCTGTCCGTTGTTGGTCAAAACCAGTTTGGTAATATACGAAATAAAACTTACAACATTGTTAATAAGATAACTTAAAATTTAATTATATTTAAAGCATATTGTTACTATTATAGTTTTAAATTTTTTCTTATTTTTTTTGCTGTAAGTTATAGGGTAGTAAATATACTATAATTTAAAATTTGCAATTTAAATTAAATAAATCAGTAATAGTGAATAAAAACTTATTTAATTTTAAAAACAAAACAAAAAATGAAAATTAAAAAATAGGCTAAATCGATATTCGAACTCAGAGCGCCCAGGCATGATGCAGGCTCGTTACTGACTGGGCTGTTGCGCTGCTGACCTGACCGGGATTTCACTAGTATATAAGCTGGGCTTGAATTTTTAAAAGCCGTTTTCTCCGAATCTATTGAGCGTTGTGTCTTACGATTGCAGCAGGTAAACATCCTAAAGGGGTACAATTATTACGCAAAGTCTCATCAGAAAATAAAATCCCAAGGTCGTGCCCTCCCCTTGTTAGTATTATACGTTTAACTCCAATCGACGGTTTTGCTGGTATATTTGAAGTCGTCTACAAAAAGCCGATCCGTGAATGAGCCTGTCATCCTCGAAGATCAGATATAACCCAAACATGTTCATTTTCTACGGCTTGAGTACGCAAAAGACGTGTCGTCATCTGCTTTTCTGTAAAATATAGTTTTATCTAACTACCCTGTCGTTGTAATTTTGAATGTATTGTAAAGTTTATGTTACAAGTATTAGATTTACCTGAATTAAATGTTTAACGCCCATTTAACTAAGAAGGAAGACCACAAATTTTGTACCAGTTCTGGTTTGGTGTAATTTGGAGGGGAGGTATTTAACCAAACAAGCTATAAACGTAAAACTTTCTACATGTCCACATTAAGCCAATAAATATGAAACATCCAGATTTTGGTTTTCCAAATCACTCCAGGTAAATTCCGGGATGCTTCCTTCAAAAGGCCACGGCCGAATTCCTTCCAGTTCCTTGTCCCCAGTCTTAAAACAAACAAAAAACTTTTCTCCGTGCGCTTCAAATACTGTTGTATGATTGCAAATGATTGTGGCATTGTTAAGTGTAGTGTCTTGGTTCTGTGGCGATGAAAGAAAGCAGAAGATATAATGAAGTTGTAATGTCCCATTGACACCTGTTCTTGGTATGAACATCCATAAGCGATACCATCAGAGCCGTGTGCTCTCACTTAATACGCACTGAGGAGAGGTTTTATGTTTAACCCTATGTGTTTAGGTGCACAACCTAATGAATAAGAATCGTGTAACACCACCTCTCCTACCCTTCTGGTCAAATGATGGTGAAAATTTTTCCACTACCAGGACTCGAACTAGCCACTGTCAGGTGCCGCAACCAACTGACACAACAGGATGAAGACAGGGTATGTAAACTGTTACTGCAGCAATAAATTATTTTTTTTTCTAAATAAGCTAACGGGTCTTTTCATTTTTTTCAAATAAAAATCCAGGTAGATTATATGAAATAATAGAAACTCTTATTCATACTAGTACAACTTGATATTGTTCGCTTGGTAATTCAGAATAATTATGACGTGTTTTGTGGATAGCCTGTAGCGGAACAGATTTCTCTGGAGTGGAGTGCCGTCTGTTTTGATTGGTGGACGGTAGATAGGTTGTGATGACATGTGTTTGTGAATGCACTGTTGACCTTACGTGTCAGCGGGAGGTCAAGTTGACAGCGGAAGCAGCGTACACATATATGTCGGCTTTGCGACGGCTCTGCGACCAGTGTCAACCATGGGACGAAGCGACGGGCTGGCTCTTGGCTTGCTGCTAGTAGCCACCTGCACGGTAAGTTCTACATTGCACTCGTATGAAACATTTCCCATGCTGTTACCCGTTATATGCAAGGCTTGACAATTGCTTGCATCGCAATAATTGATATTACTTTCAGATTCAGCTTTGGACGTTGATAATGCTACTACCAATACAGAAAACGCAATAGATGAATTTACTTCGTTGTCGTCTTGCGAGGCAGCACGAAAGATTTAAAAACCAACACTTAATTAAACAAATCGCGCAAAATTTTCTGAATTACTCTAAGTATACAACAAGTTTATTTAGTTGAAAACTTTTCGATCACCGAATTTATAGATGGGACATGTTCGTTTTTAGTTCATCCCAGTGTTCTGCGTCTCATAATCTACGCTTGATCACATCTGTGTTCTTCATATTTGATATAAAACTGTAGAGAGCACTGACAGCTGTGTAAATTTCCAGTTTCGTGATTGTGAAGATTGTTCATGTTCTAGAATTTTCTTAAGTCTTCAGTCGTACGAATTTACAATTTCATCTGACGTCCGCAGTCGTGTTATTGTTGTTTCTAGTGAAAGTGATATTACAAGTTTAATGGTTTTTATGACAATTCAGATGGACTGAAAATTACGTGTGGGATCACTGAGATCATCTAAATATTTTTATGTGACTAAAGTGAATTTACAGTTATCTGTTACCATTGAACGACAGACACTTTTATATTTATACACATTTTTGTATTCCTTTCTGTCCTCAAACACTTTGCTCACAAAAAATGCTTTTAGTCTATTGTTTTTTTAAATTAAGTGTTTACACTATATTTTTTTGCTGTGAAATGAGAGGTGTGAAAAATGTGAACTTCTTTATAAAGTAACAAAGTATCGGAACCCGCCTCCCTGAACAAGCTTAAGAAGGCATTTATACCGTGTCCAGCTCTTAATATGAGTTTAACTGGTTGGAACCCAGTTAGTGAAGGAAATTTCATGATTCGATATTTGGCCGTCAGAGTAAGGGAAACGGATCCTTATGGCTATGCTATGTCAAAGCTCCTGGTTTTATTTCTAAAACTTCTCCGTAGTATGTATGGAGCGAGAGCATGCGGTAGTGCCGATGGTGATTAGTCCGTTGGACTGCGAATTTCAACTTAGCGGACCCGTTGGTATTCTTCGGAATAGTATACCTGAATGGATGGGCACTGAGTTTCACATTCTTCCTTTTGTACTCTGATGCATTCGGCCTTGTGTGGCCGGTGCCACATCCGCGCCACTTCCCGTGGACACCCTTAAGGGGTGGCGCAGTGTGCCTTGCCTCACCCTCCCCGGTGGGTGAATTTCTGGCATAACGGCGGAAGAGCCCAGTTTCCAGGGCAGTGACGGCTGCTGGTGGTGGGTGGTTTCTGATGACGCTAAGGAGGTAAGAGACAACTCGTGTACTCGGGAATTCTCATGCCTCGCAGACAAAATGTCTACCTGCATTCTTTATCTGTCTTCTCATGCAAAACATAAACAGGAAAATACACTTAATACACTCAAATCACTACCGTCTACACAAACAATAACATTATGACATATCAGTACTACAGGTGGAACCTACAGTATGAATTTTTTATCGAGGTGATGGGATTACGTGCATTTAAGCTGCTTGTAAGTGCAAAAGATAAGGATAAATGTGAAACAAAGAAAACAGAAATTCTGCAATCGTAATCTTATGTCATATCTGTCATTAGACTGGCTCTAGACTTTCAGTATGCCCATATGTCTCTACCGTTAACGAACCACAGAGTGTTCGCACCGTACCGGTATTAGAACATGGGCGTATAGTTTTTAAAACCACTACCACAACAATAAGATGCCGGATCACTAATTATCTGACGTTGGAATTACACAATGTGAAATTGGTTATACGGCTCTACCAAAGATTCGTCAAGAAATCTTGAAAGATTTTTTTTTTTTTTTGGCGAGATCACTTTTGTATTAACTCATTTTCAGAAAACGCTGTGTGTTTCAGGTGCTGGTGGTGTCTGCTCTGGTCGTACCACAACAGTTGGGTGAGTAGTACTCATGCTCGCTTTCTACTTTCTCGTTATTCTTGACGGTCTTATAGCAGTCAATATCGTCAGCTCTATCGAACTTCAAAATTTCTGATGTAAATGGAATTTCTCCTATTTCCATAATTTTAATTCATACACTTTTTAAATCACTATATCAAACCGTCACGTTACTTGTTAAGAATGTAGCGAAACAATAAAAAATAATAATTCCTTTTCATCTGGTCTCATATTCTTGCTCTTATCTTAAACCAACATGACATTATAGTATGACATTAGATCTTTTCCAGTTCCTCAGTTGAGTAGACGTCTAAAATATCACTTTCAACCTATTTTCATATGATGACGATTGGCACACGTACCCGTAACTTGGCATCTGATGGTTTCTTACATTACTATTACTATTACTCCACGATTCACTAAAGTGTTTGGCGGAGGGTGCATTGCACCTATCCGGAAAGGTAATGGTTTGGAAGGGAGGCGTCCATGGGCTATTGTGAGAAACCATCCCCGCATTCACCTAGAGTAATCCGGGAAATCCGTGGAAACACAGATCAGGATGGCCATAGTGCTTTATCGGAAGCTACTCCTGTCGGATTTTAAATTTACTCGCCCGGTAAATCCTTTCTATTACATACCCTGATCGCTCGTGGAAAAAAATGAGTACAGAAATGAATCGGTTCTGGCCCTGATTTCTCTTATCTTATTTTCGCGGTCATTCCGAGATATGAATGTTGCTCGTAGCAATATTTGTTTACTGTCATTCCTAAATACTTCAGTCGAGAATTTTTCAATTAGCTTCTGTCGAGAGCAACGCCTTCGGTGCTCCAGGTCTTCCCAACATAAATCCTTCAACATCGCACTTACGCTTTCCCTCCAGCTATATACAGGGTGTTACAAAAAGGTACGGCCAAACTTTCAGGAAACATTCCTCACACACAAACAAAGAAAATATGTTATGTGGACATGTGTCCGGAAACGCTTACTTTCCATGTTAGAGCTCATATTGTGGACGGCTGTGATACAATACGCCATTCTCCAGGGCTGCATCAGCGCATCAGGGATTCCATGCGACGGAGGGTGGATGCATGTATGCTCGCTAACGGAGGACATTTTGAACATTTCCTGTAACAAAGTGTTTGAAGTCACGCTGGTACGTTCTGTTACTGTGTGTTTCCATTCCATGTTTAACGTGATTTGAAGAGTAGTAATAAAATGAGCTCTAACATGGAAAGTAAGCGTTTCCGGACTCATGTCCACATAACATATTTTCTTTGTTTGTGTGTGAGGAATGTTTCCTTAAAGTTTGGCCGTACCTTTTTGTAACACCCTGTATACTTGTCACGAATCGGGCGACTCTTCTTCGGACCGTCTCTAATGCCTCCATTAATCCCTTTTGATGGAGACCCCATACAGAGCAACAATATTCTAAGTGAGGCTGCACTAGTGACTTGTATGCAATCGATTCCGGAGTGCATTGTTTTAAATTACGACCTAGAAATCGAAGCATACGATTTGCTTTCCCAATTACATTCTCGATATGCTCATTCCACGACAAATTATTACGAATTGTTACCCCTAGGTATTCAATGGGATCTACCGTTCTAAGGACAGTACCATTAATTGTACGAGGCGCGTCCAGAAAGTAAATTCCGTTTGGTAATAAAATGAAATTGTACATAGATACAGAAGAAATTTTTATTGCACAAAATTCTAAAACTCTTAAACTACTTTTCCACATAACTGCCGAAATTTTGCAGGCATTTGTCATAGCGTGGCACCAGGTTTTGTATACCTTCTTCATAGAAATCTGCCGCCTGTGTCTTCAACCAGTTGGAAACAGTTTCTTTCAGCTCGTCGTCATTGGTGAAGTGATGACCGCCAAGGAAAGACTTGAGATGTAAGAACAGATGAAAGTCTAGCCAGTTCTTCTGTAACCAAAGGTGGACGCCCACTTCGTTCTTCATCGTGCACATCACTACGCCCACCATTGAACTGTCGGACCCATCTTCTCACCATCGAATCACTCATCGCATTTGGTCCGTAAACATCGCAAATTTGCCGATAAATTTCAGTTGGTTTCACTTTCCTCGCATTCAGAAACCGAATCACAGACCTGATTTCACAGGCGGCGGGATTTTCAATCAACGCCGACATTTTAAACAAGCACAACAAAGCGTACGTAACTGACAGCGATCTCCAAATGGCGGACGTTCTTCCCCTTGATACACATCGTCTACAGCACATGTGCGGAACTGCAATCGCAGCGCTGCAGCAGAGATAAATTGAAACGGAACTTACTTTCTGGACGCGCCTCGTATATTCAGAGCAACATTGGTTACAGAAAAAGAATTCTCTTAAGTGTAGCTCAGGAGGAGGTGTGCTGTAGGGGCTTAGTCCTGCTATTTATAACTCTCAACTGCACCAACAATTGCGTGTAACACGCTGAGTAAAGGGAACCAAGAGGAAAAAACCTTTTTAGTTTATGGCGGCGAGTTGTAACTTTTTGTTGACAGAATGATAATCTTACTACTGAATATTTTTGGTATGTTACCGGTATTTAGATGTGACTTCTGAACAAAGCAATTCTTAAACTCGATTGAAGATTGGTTTTTGGTTCATCCACCTCCCAGTGCTGTAATTGTTGATATCAATATTAGCTTTGTTTTCACGAACCAGTTTCTAGTCAAAATATACGTCGATGATGTGCAGAATGTACCTCGGCGCTACTTTCTGTTTAGAAGTAATTTACCAAAACGTAAGTATTCCGTCCGATGTCGTAGCGAGTAACTTCACATACTCGTGAGGAGAGGAACCTTTATGAGCTGAGAGTTTCTGAAATACGTGTAGGCCCATCTTGAAGTGCGTCATCGTTGTTTTTCCACGCTGCAGATGCAGCTGACGGCTTCGAGGCAGTGCTCAGAGAACGCCGTTCCAGCAACAACTCCCGAGTACCACCTATAGGAAACCGCAGAGCCAGGAGCGCCCAGTACGCATATTCCGAGAGCTGTGGAAAATTTAGGGTAGGTATTTGAGGCACCGTCAAAATTTGTATAACTCTTCCTTTGTAATTTATGAATACAAAATCGAAGACCTGGCTGAAGGGAATTGGGGCATAGTCCACCTTTGAATTTTTAACTTTGCAAATTTTTATTTACAAAAAGTGTCCTTGAGGCATTTTGAAATTTTAATATCTTCAAATTTTATATGTAAAAGAAAATAAAAATAAATAAGCCAGATTATTTGGTCGGGCCTAAAATATTTCCAGGCCGTTTCAAAATTGTATTTTTTAATTTTCGAAAAATGTATTTGAGGCACGCTGAGATTTTCACAGGATAATATTTACACCTTGAAATAAATAATCCTGAAAAGACAGGCGATTTGAGTGGGACTTTACACCTGCCAGGTGATCGGAAATATACGATAGCGCGAGTGAATTGTATATTGGGGGCCGGCTGATTTGAAATGTGTTACATGACTCATAGCAAGCGGGCAGTTGTTTAAAAAGATTTTGGAGCAGTCGAGTGGTTCTGATTCCGTCAGAACGCATTGTTGATCGACTGGAAGACGAAAATGTTGCTTCTGTTTCCAATTCCTCAATCGTATGGTAGCTGCAGCAATGAACATACCTATCTACAATTTCAACAACTTTTCGAGAGCTCGTTATACTTTTTAGTGTCATAGCTAGTGTAATATGTTTATTTGTTTTAATTTTCCCACGTGAAACATTAAATATTCAGCCAATGAAGAACTTTTCCTTTCACATTCATTTTTTGGTTTACTGTTATAGTGATAACCACGCAATGCTACCGAATAAAAGTCTTTTATTATTTGTGGTGTCGTACATTCACCCCTCAGTAAATCTGAAGTTTTCAAATTTTCCGGTAATGGTGTCTTTTCCATATCAAAAATTGTTCATCGTAAAACGAAAACAGCTTTTATGAGAATATCTTTTTCTTTTATTAATGATAATAGTTCATCATTAACAAAATTATCTTTCGGACCAACGATTTTTTTATGCACAAATGTAATTTGTAGTTTTTATTTATAATTTTTTTTATTAATTTTGATTCAAAACGAGTTTTTGACCCTTCTTTGTAGCAATGTTTGTAATTATATCCAGATAAGTATTAAATAATGAACTGAAATAATAAAATGTTTTATTTTGAAGAATATTTTCATTAATAAAACAGCAAATTTCTTCGAAAGCTTCTTGATGTTGGTTTACATTTTTGTGGTAATTCGATTCCGGTTTTACTTGATACTCTCGCAATTTATTGAAATAATCTTTACGGTATATTGGATGAGTATTTATAGAATCTGCAGTTTGAACTTTACTTTATAAAATTCAATAACCTTGATAAACACTTGATAAACTACGGTATCAAAGATTTTTTCAGAACCTCCTTATCGAGAGCATTAAGAGATAGACGCCTTCCTTTGTATTTTTTGGAACTCTTGCGACAAAAATTAAAACATCTTGATTTGCTGAACTCTCAAAATCTTCTAATTCGTTGTCTTTTAAATTTATGCTGGGTGTCTCAGCAATACATTCTATATACCAACACTAACGTTGTTTCGAGATACTGATACTTCACCAATATTTTGCTGACCGGTAGTATGTTCTTTGGATATATCTATAAAAATTATATTACAGAAAAATATATAGCACAGCAAAAAATTAAACAACAGTATATATATATATATACACACCTAATGAAGAAGGCAAATCGGATTTTTGAGATACGGTTTCGACATAATATTTCTTCATTATAGCAATGCAAATTTTTGTAGCAAGATGAATGATAACTAGGGTTAGGATCTTTATGACCAAAAAAAATAGAGAATTATGCAGGCAAATATGACCTTAAAAACGGGTAAATATGACCTAAAATAACAAAATATGACCAAACATTTAAATTTACTATTCATCAAAACATGCTCAATTATACATCATTTATTTTATCCAGTTGTGTCGCTTTCATGTAGACAGCATAATTTGTTTGCGTGCACTCGCTGCACCAATGGGAAATCGTTTTGTTGAAGTCACTTTAATTTCAGATAGTTTACAGAAGAGAACTGTTTCATCTGTACTAAAATACTCCTCTCTAAATTCCCTTATGTAACTTTGCATTTCCAGATAATTTTATTTTCGGCATCGCGGTAGGTCTACTCACTGATCCACTGCAGATTTAACGATGACTGAAGATATTTCAATGAGATATTGATTGACGCGGATGGACACAGGAATGCTTCTGCTGCATTGTAGAGATTGAAAGGCGGGCGGAACATTACTTTTAGAGACTGGCAATAATGTATAACTTTGACTGCTGAATTCTGACCACAACGAAAACTAGTTTCTTTCCCCCACCTGTATAGCAGAAGTACAGTTCTGTGAATAATTATCTTAATTTCTTCTCATCTATACCTAGTGAATTCCCGGTATTATTAAAGAAAACTACCAGATTTTTCCTCAAAATATGACCATATGACCAGAAATATCATCGAAATATGACCAAAACTAGAAAAATGTTTTGAATATGCATTTATATGTTATATAAAATACATTTAAATACAATCAGAAACGTTGAATCTGGGTTTAATTCAGCATTTCAGTTCAAAAAGAAGGCAGGAAAAAAATATGAATTGTCCTAAAGATCCGAATTTCCAAACTTCACAACTTCTTTGTAAAGTTTTTTCACTAAAAACAATAATTCTTCCTTTATTTTTTGAGCAAATAACACTAACTAAATGTTCAGCTTTCATGACAAATGTGTATATTACGATTTTATCAGTATATACATAAACAAAATAGCACTTTTATAACTACACGTTTCACTACGAATGTGCTGAAAAATAGTTTTAAACAACTGCCCACTTGTTATGAGTCACGTGGTCTGGCGAGAGCCAATCGCACCGCAACACGTTTCAAATTGGCTTGCCCCCAATATACAATTCACCCGTGCTATCGTATATTTCCGATCACCGGGCAGGTGAAAAGTCCCACCCAAATCGCCCTGTCTTTTCAGAATTATTTATTTCTAGGTGTAAATATTATCCTGTGAAAATCTCAACGTGCCTCAAATACATTTTTCGAAAATTAAAAAATACAATTTTGAAACTGCCTGGCAATATTTTAGGCCCGACCAAATAATCTGGCTTATTTATTTTATTTTCTTTTACATACAAACTTTGAAATATTAAAATCTTCAAAGTGCCTCAAGAACATTTTTTGTAAATAAAAAATTGCAAAGTTAAAAATTCAAAGGTGGACTATGCCCCAATTCCCTTCAGCCAGGTCTTCGATTTTGTATTCAGAAATTACAAAGGAAGTGTTATACAAATTTTGACGGTGCCTCAAATACCTACCCTAAATTTTTCACAGTTCTCGGACTAGCAGACGATGGAGGTACCGCCACCCTCAAGCATACGGTTCGGTTTTCAACTGTTTATGAATACAGCGTCTTACACAATTTGTTCTATTTCATGAAACTACGTTCCTACATCCTCATTCTGCCCCATTCAGAATCGTTAATTGCTGCGATTGCCATGAATTGTGTGGCATTTCTTATTTCCGTCTTACATCAATTCAACCCTCTCAAATGTAGTTTCAGAGTTGTAAAATTATGTGACTCTCAAAATGCTACTGTAGTAATGTATTTAAAGGCTGTAGCACTATATTTTAATCTATTTATTTAATTTACTTTCTATACTGTTAAAGGTCAGTACCTTTTTATGCACCACATAAAATCTTTGGAAATGTTATCGCAACATCTATAACAATGCCAAGGTTAAAACATTTATATTTTCATCAATAGAAACATTTTAATTTTTTTTTTTTATAGATTACAGTTCACTTATTATTACTACTAGTAACACAGGCTTACCTCTACTTAAGTATGGTAACATCTACAGGTCCCACAGAATCTCATTTTCTAATCTAATCTCTGTGAGGTCAACTATTTCATTAGATTAATCTACAGTTAGTTATATTTTGTCTGTGCTAATACTCATCTGACAATCAATTTTGCTAGTAATAATTGCTGTTCTTCGAAATAACATCCTTTTTTGAGACAGTCAACAAATTCTGTTTTGTTGTGCGACAAACTTTCTAAGATTTTTGGTTTCCAACATTGTTAGTTGTTGGACCACACCGCAGTTCAATTTAATCAGTAAATATTCTTATCATTCGTTACTGTTTATTTACTGTTTTATTTCTTTTAAACAATACTCGGTGTCGGAATTTAATTCATCAAATGCATTGAAAATTCAATTTTATAACATTTTTTAGAACGTTTGTTTTCTCTCGTGATTAAAACGTTTCAGGTAAACAGTCTCCGTTACACTTGTTTTTAACATGAATCTTGCTGTGGGAAATGACTGCGGATAGATAGAATGTACTCAGAATAAACAATATAAACTGATCTACATTTGAAAGTGCAGTCTTTAATTTTCGCCTTTGATGAATTTTAGAGTATGGTTATTATTATATAACCTAGAGAAAAATGAGAGTATATCTTGTTTATATTGAGTCATTCATTTAACGCATTATAGAAGAAGATTATGACACTGTCAATAGCGAAATAACTATTATTATTTTTCAGACTTTTAATAGGTAACTGTGTGAAAATGTTATAATTTGCTTTAAATTTTGGAGTATCCACTGTAAAAATGTATAAAAATCTGAAGAAATTACATTTGTGGTTATTAATTTACATGATTCTCTCATTGACACTGATACATAGGAGACAAATTCGTGGGTTTCCGTTGTAAAAGTCTGTGTTGACCGCCTCTACTGAATCTCTTTCAAGTTTCATTTATGCAAGTCAAAATTAAGCTGAAGTCAACTGTTTGGTTGAGGCGGAATTTCGTAAGGTTTCTGGTTGGAAGTATTGCTGTTTTTTGAATTTCTTTATAGCGAAAATATGTAACCAACTTGAAATGGCAGTTGGAATGAAATGTTACTCAGAGAAAACATGGTCGACAGTGGACCTGGACTGATCTGCAAGAGATCGACAGAGACGTCGAGGGAGATCGCTTTACTGGAGGACCAAAGGAGACACTTGCAGAGAACTGACCAATACCATTCTGCGCGGAGTAGACTTTTTTTTATCTGCTTAACGTCTCTCTAACAGCGAGGTCTTTAGAGACGGGAGAGGATGGGGAGCAAGGAATGGGAAGGAATTCGGCCATGGCCTTTTGCCTGGCATTTGCCTGAAGTGATTTGGGAAACCATGGAAAACCCAAATCTGGATGCCCGAACGGCGATTCGAACCACCGTCCTCCCGAATGCGAGGCCAGAACGCTAGCCGTTACACCACCACTCTCAGTAGGTAGACTGTTAAAGTACTGTCTGGGGTTGAGACTTTCAGAGGCCACATCGTTCCGTGACTGAATTGTCTAATAAAGCACTAAATATTCAACTCAGTTACTTGTAAACTGTTGATGTATGGAACATCAAATCGTGGCTAAGAGACTTGCAGGTGTCAAATATTAATATATATTTTTAAACTAAGTTTATTAATTTCTGACTTCTTGTTCCACTGAACTGTAACGGCTATGATCTACCAATTTAAAAATCAGAGTCACTTTGTTGGAGTGTCAGAAAATACTGTTGAGACAGTGAGTGTTGTTCGCTACAGATGACGAGGAGCTGACAGTGTCCAGGCACCGTCGTTCCAGCAACAGCTCCAGAGGCCCGCCTCCTCCTCCAGGACAACGCAGGGGCCGGAGCCTCCAGGAGGAATCAGGTAACACTCTGCGATAATGTACTGAATTTTCAAATTCACTACGGTAACTCGGAAAATAAAACTCTAAGTCGTAGATGAGTAGATGTGCAGTAACCACACATGATTTGGAAATTATTTCCTCTTCATTTATTAATTATACCACGAGAGTGCAATGACTTCTCTCTGTCAATAATATCCAACCCAGAAGACCAGAACCGAACAGCTGACACTCACGCCTTCATCATGTGATTTATAGACTATGGCGTTTCAAACCAACAGTGGAATTTAGTTTGTGTTTCATCAGTGCTAAATTTGCTGCATCGTTGCCCTCAACCACTCCACCCGTGGAATTAGTGGCTGCCAAAATACAACCGGTCCATCACATATACAAATTTCCGAAATAACAGTACCACGAATAGATGCAATAAATAGCAGTGCAAACAGAATCAGGACTTACATGCACGTCATCTAGTCTATCAGGTCTAGATTCAGGTCCTATACTAGCTAAATGGGCAGGACCACAGCTTTGGGGGTTGTCAGAAATGTACGTAAGGCACAGTAAAACGGTGGCATCTAACGCTTAAGCCCACATCAAATAATCATAGAAGGAACTAACAGTATGACAAAACCTATCGTGCCCTTTATGGAAGGTGCTGAACAGACTACAGAGTATAGTCTGGGGTACGATACCAAACTATAACACTGGCTCGAGGGCGAAGAAATTTTGTGCTAGTGTCGCAAGTTCCAGACTACAGGCAACTTCTATTTGGTAAAGATATGATACACCTGCGGAAATTAAGATTTAAAATTAGCTGCCGAAAGGGCGATCAATGTATCCAAGTTTTGAAAGATATTGTTTGATCTCAATACTAAAGATAAAATAGCTACTACACTCTATAAGCTTAAAAGCCACTGCCGCGTAGTTACAGGTGAGAAGCTAACTCCGTTGTTTCAGTAAGTGTCAAAGATTGTTGTTTGCAGCAGATGTGCAGAGTCCAGGCAGCGTCGTTCCAGCAACAGCTCCCGAGGACCTCCTCCTCCTCCAGGACAACGCAGGGCCAGGAGCCTCCAGGAGGACTCAGGTGACACACCGCAAAATGTCCATCGCTTTGTCCATCTGGCTTAGTGTAAAAATTTACGGTAGCTGAGGGAAATTTTTATTCCCCAATTTCTCTTTTGGGTGATTCCTTCTGAATCTAAAGGCTCCCCCACACGGACGAGCCAACAGGCGAAATGGCTCTGCGCTGATCCAAAACTCGTCACGTGTGGGGGAGCTCGGACGGACTCGCGTGGCTCGGCAGGCCGTGCTGGATTTTCGCCCGTTCCAAACTCCACCGCACCGAGCCACCCAGCTGAGGGTCATGTAGTCTATCCCCACCACGACTGGAGTGGGATAATCCGTGCAACGAAAAGTGGGTACTAATTTATTGAAACTTTTGTCTTGAATATCTCAGCTTCCTGACTTCACATCAAAATGAAACTTGCCTTATTTTACTCGCGGGACCACGGGCTGAACATTAAGCGAAACCCCGTCAAAGTCCAACCAATAATTTTTTCTTTAATCCTGTTCATAATTTTCAGACAGACACAAATTTAAAAAAAAATACAGCCCATTTTTTTCCTGTAGCGCGTTAATAGTACCTCATATGTGCAGAATTTCCCTGTTATAATTTTATTATATCTATAGATTAAACCCAATAGTTAGTTTAGAATGACTAATGAATACATAGAATTTCATCTTTTCGTCGTTTTCACCCTAGTCCTTTCCTTCTTGTACATATAGGTTTTTTTTTTAACGCCAAAAACAATTCTGAAAGATCGAAAATATGAGCTTTGGCCGGGGCTTCAAGTAAAGTTTACGAAGTTTTTATCTCAAAGAGGTAGGTTCGGTTTGGAAGGGTTAACTCACAATGGTGTAGGTCAGTCACGTTTTCAATAAAAAAAAGACACTGAAAAGACACCATATATAGGTAAATCAATCTCTCAATCTGTTGGTAAAAAATCTGAAGCAAGTCAGATTTAGATTCAGCTTCCAACAGGAGGAACTGGAAATTCTAGTGATGAACGAAACACCTGCTTTGTTTATCAGCAAAGTGGTGTAAGTCAGACTTAAATCATTGTGTTTGTAAACGCATCCTGCGTGCTCACTGTGTAAACATATCCTGCGTGCTGACTTACTGCGCACTTCCGCATAGGATTTCTAAAGATATAATTGATTCTAAAGAAACAATTCAAGATACATTACGCAATCTCACTATATATCAGTTTTGGTTATAAATACGCCGGTGTAAGTCATACACACTAGTGTATTCGTTCGCTTTTTAAATAAACACTTGTTTAAGTCATTTTTGTCAGCTGTAAAATGTAACCATTTTATAACCACGGTTTTAAATTTGATTCCAGGTGACATCGCTAAAATGAGAATATTACAACATTTATGTTCCAGAATTTAGAGTACCTTTTGCATTATGTTAATTTCTAGAAAGCAAGGAAAAGTGGCTTACACCACTGTATTTTGCATTTTATACCTTCTTACTAATTTTCATCGTTTAATAGATTTTTTTAGGTATTAATTTAAGAAACATTTAATTTTTCCCCTGCAAAATAAAATTAAAAGCGAAAAAAATTGTTTTAAATGACTGCTGTTTTCTTTTAATACTTTCCGTAAACAGTATACATCCTAGCAAAAGTTAAAAAAATGGTCTTTGTTCTGTACGACCGTTTAGCCAACTCCAATTTATATTGTACTAAGAATTGTATCAGGCTTCTTTCGTGTAATTTGGGACACAGTTTTGAGGACAACACAACACTAAAATAAAACCAGCCGGGCTCTAGCACGGTCTCGAACCAGCGACCCTTCAAATGCCAGACCAGCGAGCTAGCCCCTACACTGCCAGGGCCGGACTAGTGACGGCATGAACTGGTCTGGCTCGGCGTGGCTCTGTCGTGTGTGGCTCCCTAGTCTGGACCGAGTCTAAATGGAATGGTGCCAGATGGATCGCCCGCGTGTGGCCGCCTTAACTAGTATTACGTGTTTAACTGTCCGGTATTTTGATTCTCATGTCGGTAATTTGGATGATCAAGTCACTCGTCATTATTCTTAATTCAGCTAAGTATGACATTTTCCCTCCTCCCTCCGTTAGCCACTCTTTCTCTTCAATTGTGTTCAATTCAGGTTCCTTCTATGCATAAATTTCATCATTGAAACCACCCCTACTGGTCCGAAACTGCCTCTTGGACTTTTACTTCAATTATAGCTTCAATCACCTGACTAGACATAATTTCCACTACTTATTCACATTATCTATTCAAACCATCTTTATTTTTTCTCGAGTCTCCTAATTAGTCTCTCAACTTCAGTCTCCTTTCAGAAATCACCATTTCTCAGTCTATCTCGCCTCCTATTTCCTATCATGTTTCTCAAGAAATTCATCTAACTGGCTTTAATTTTACTGTCCTTATCTTTGTCACATTCGAAATTTCTGCTGCATACGCACTTCGGGGATATAGTATAATTTGTCGCTTACACTTCTATGGGTATTTATTCTTCCATTTCAGAGTCCTTATGCTCCAATAATACGAACTACCATGTTGCACACTCTTTATCATCTCTTTGTCTAATCTTGGATTTTGTATTAATTTACTTCCTAAGTGCTAGTGTTTGTTAGTTGGATATATACGCTAACCATGCTATGCAGGCGAAAATCAGATTATTGTTCGCTTCAGATGACGTGGAGCTGACAGAGTCCAGGCAGCGTCGTTCGAGCAACAGCTCCCGAGGACCTCCTCCTCCTCCAGGACAACGCAGAGCCAGGAGCCTCCAGGAGGAATCAGGTAGCACTCTGAAAAATGTCTTCACAGTAGCGAAGACTTATTTTGCGGGGAGGCAGTTAACGAAAATGTTCATTCGCAACTGTCTCACACGTGTGTCTTCGAAAACGCCAGCACCGTATTTCACTCTCTCCCGTTTTCATCTCACTTTTCCTACGACACAAACAGCACTCTATACAGACTCTAACACAGTTATCCAAATCCACAATATCACATACGAATACACACAGGGGAAGTAAAGGGAAACCACTCCAGTTCATTTTTCGAAGAGAGTTTCCATGGAGTGGTTCATATTCCATGATAATCGCCTACGACCGGAATCGGTATCATAAGGGGGCATTCATAAATTACGTGAGGTGTTTTCCCCGGATTTCCGGCCCCGCCCCCTCCCTACTGGTGAGACTTCGTGAGATCTGGTCCGACCCCCTCCTCCCCCTCTGGTGAGATCTGGTCCGTGAGACCCCGTTCCACTCTTACAGTCCAGCAAAAATTTTCAATACCTCACGTGAGACTTCCGTTGACTCCCCCCTCCCCCACGTAATTTATAGATGCCCCCTAAGAAGAATAAGGGGTTGACTTTGCAAGTTGCCATCGTATGTCCAAGCCGCTGGCACCTAAAGCAGCGCCTCGGACCCGGTACATTCGGATGAAAGTTGAGATGTGGATATCCTGCTTTGATGACGTCTGGCAACGTAAGAGTATCACAAGTTAGGACGATGGTAGCAGCCCTTTCAACATTACCACTTACTTTCCGTGTGATATCAAACACTTCGACTACTTTTTCTACTTACCACTTCTTATGGTGTTCCTTTCTTTATCTAATCGTGACAGATGATGGTACTGTTTAGAGTTTTATGGATTGGGGAAGCCTGCTTGCCGGTAGCTATTTCCCGTAGTAGTGACATGTCCCATATGTAGATGTGAAAACATAATAATTTTAGCAAAACGATTTATTTAATCACTAATATGCTTCGTTTACATACAAGAGTCATACCGAGTAAATGTTAAGACTGATGTTGCCGGAACGTTGTTGACAGAATACGAGGTTATGCCAACGTTGGAGAGGGAGCGCCGCCAGTCATCAACCAACAGCAGCAGCGAGGAGAGCAGCGACAGCAGCGAGGAAGAGGAGAGCAGCGGGCCGCCCCAGCGGGCGCCCCCGAGGGGGCACCCGGGGGGGCAGGCCGCCTCATGGCATGGGCCCTCCACCAGCGGGCTGTAACCGCCGCAATTCCACCAGCAGAGGTCGCAGGAACGCCGAGTAGCCACAAGGTAGACTCCACCTGTCGGCAGACTGTTTCGTTTCAACTACTCCGCACAGTCCAGAATACATACAACAATTTCCAGCACACAATCTGTACAGTCGATCTGGCCAATAAACTATCATCTCTTGTGTGAATGTTTTATTTCAAATTCCCTTCCCCTCTTCAAATTACTTCTTTAATAGGAGGTTCAGGCACACAGACACGTAACTTCAACGTTAATATTCTCATATTAAACCTACTCCCCTACTCTATGCACATAAATACTGTCAATCATATTTGAACTCGCCGTTACAACCATTTGTTACAAGGAAACTTTTATGCTTCTTACCGGGTAAAAGAAGAAGCAATGAAGAAAGTCAAAGAAAAATTTCTATGTGGCATAACTTTTCAGGGAGAAAAATCAGTATGCTACAATTTGCCGATGACATTGTCTTGTTAGCAGAGAGGGTTGAGGATATTGAGAAGTTACTGAATGGCATGAACAAAATACTGAAGGAAGGTCTTGGACTGAATATAAATCAAAGCAAGACAAAAGTGATGAAATGTAGCAGAAATGATACCAATACTAGAAGATTAAATATAAAAATAGGATCGGATGCAATAAGAGAAGTAAGTGAGTTCTGTTACTTGCGAAGCAAAATTATAACCGATGGCCGAAGCAAGAACGATGTTAAAAGCAGAATAGCACTAGCAAAAAGAGCATTCATGGAAATGAGAAATCTTTTAGTTTCAAATATTGATCTAGGAATTAGAAAGAACTTTTTTAAACTCTTTGTGTGAAACACAGCAGTTTATGGTAGCGAAACATGGACTTTAGGAATACCGGAAAGAAAGAAAATTTAAGCATTTGAAATGTGGTGCTACAGAAGAATGCTGAAAATTAAGTGCACTGACAAAGTAAGAAATGAACGAGTTTTGGAAATGATGGGTGAGAAAAGAAGTTTGTGGAAGAAGCTTACAGAAAGAAGAGACAGGCTGGTAGGTCATATTTTGAGACATGCTGGATTGGTTAATTTGTTAGTGGAGGGAACAGTCGAAGGTAAGAACTGTGGAGGAAGACAGAGATTAGAATATATGAAGCAGATAATTGAGGACGTGTGTTGTAAGGGGTATGTAGAAATGAAGATGTTAGCACAGGACAGGAAGGGATGGAGGATTGCATCAAATCAGTCGAAGGACTGACGACAGCAAAAAAAAAAAAAGTTAAAGGGAGTTTACATATTGAAAGTTGCGTGTGATGACAAAATCACAGAATTCAGGCATCATTTTGGTATGTGGCAATTTGCAGCATCGTTAATGACAAAATCAAATAACCTACGCTGATAATAATGATCTCGCAGATCGAAGTTCTCAGGGGAAAGGTGGCTGTGTTATGGCTCGGTAAAACTTTCAGGAGTATCGTTTCGCCACTAATAGGACAAGATTCTGCGAACTGTGCTAAACTGCTATCGTGGTCTGCACGCAGTCAAATTTCGCCCTTCGGAGGTTGATTTAAAAAAGTTCAGCATTCTGCTCGTATTTTTAAGAGGTAAACTCACTCCTAATTACGGAGTTAAGAGTCTGAAGTAATCATTGATCGTCTCCAATGAAGGTACTGTGGGTATCAGTACTGAGCCAAGGCAGAAGTGAATGTTGTATGAAACTCTCTCACAGCTCTTTGGAAACATAGAAGGGGAAAAAGAAAATCGAGATTATGACTTTTACTTGAATTCGATTTCAACATTGTTCTGCTAAATGAGGTCACTGATTATCCTAAAGTAGCATGATATTATGTATGTACTGAAGCAGTGCTTCCATCTATAACCAAATACGCCTTCATTTTACTCACGTGATTTACAATTGCTTAGTCAGTGATAGATTAACTAAGCAAGATCTATTAAAAGGAACTAACAAACACTTGTTATATAAATCCAGGTCTAAACCAAACTAAAAATCCATAATTATGGGCCTTTAGGAAAACAAATCAGGAGTTATCAGTGGCAAAAGAGAAAAACCATTTTGGAAGTAGGAATCAAAGTCCAAATCTTCAACGGAGAATTTGATACAACTGCATTGCATTATTAAAGTTGATACATGGTAGAAACGCTTTTCCAGGGAACGGCTTAAATCAGATATCAAAAAATCAAAGGGTTATCAAATACAGACCTCACGGTGTTCAAAATGTTTTCTTTTACTCAAGATTGTCGCTTTAAACAACGTCCGAAAAACATATGGAAGTGAATTTATAATAGCGAAAAACTATTTTTTTCCCTAGAGGTTTACACCTCGTCTGCTTCAGAAAATTCATTAGAGTTGGGAGAGGATAGACGACAAGGAACCATCCCACCACTCACCTGGAGTGATTTCAGGAAAACGTGGGAAACTGAAATCTGGATAGCTCGAAAGGGATTTGAACCCGCGTCCTCCCGAAAGCCGGGACCGAGCGTTACCACTCACCCTCTGTGCTTGGTTCAAACCTCTTTCAAATGCCGCTAAACGTTAAGAAGTCTTTTGATTTTCTGAAAATGGAGTGAACTAAATATTTTCCCTCTTCTATTGCACACTAGAAAAATAATTACATACGACAGGAGAGCTAGCAAACAGAAGCCACGAGAAACAGTATTTGGAAATTCTTAATAAGGCATCGTGGCCACATCTTAGAATTATGAACAGAAATGGTACGTTAGTTTTGTCTTGTCTTTAGCTATGAGTATTTCTGGTAATCATACGTAGCTAAACTATCATTGCATTCAGGACTTTAATTCATGTGTGAAACCTTTCTGGGTCAGCGAATTGGAATAACAAAGGCACCTGTTTTTAGAGGCAATATGTATACAGTTAAAAACTTAATTGGTAATTTTTGTTCCACTATTTGTTCCATTGCTTTGTGTAGCATTGTGAAATATATTATTTTTGTTATAGTGACAATTATCCATACTGTGACACTCGGAATATCAAGCTCGAGAATACAATTCTTCGAAAAACTTTGTGGTAAAGGAGACGTATTGCAAACGCACAATGTGTCGCATAAATACTACTTTTAAGAACTTGATCCGTGTGTTGTCGTGACAACGAGCTGTCTATAAGAGAAATAACCGTAGCAAAAATATTACAGACAACGTAAGTGTGATTAGGGACACAATCTGGAATATCGCGTGACCGAGACTGGTGGGTGAACGGTAACGCTCTGGCTTCGCATTTGGGAGAACGTGGGATCGAATTCCCGTCCAGCCATACAAATTAGGGTTTCCATTGTTTCCCCAAATCACTCCAGGAGAATGCCGGGATGGTTCCTTCAAAGGCCGTGGCTCAATTCTTTCCTATTCCTTCCTCTCGGTCATTTATCGCCATCAATGGTCTCAACGTTGACGAGGAGGCGTAAAGCCCGAAGCAAAAAAGAAAAAAGTTAGCTGTTATTTCAGGTTACTGTATTTTTGTTTCGAGTGTAATCTATGAGATGAGTATACGTTAACATCTTCCAGTTAAACAGTATCTCCACCTTCAATTGTGTAGATTGTTTCCAGGAACGAGGCTTAGGCGACTGAACGACTTCCGGCTTAGAGGTCGTCCACAGATTGCAAATGGCATCCCAATGAACAAAGTGATGAGGATGAGGTTCTGGACCAGGGTTCTTTCTTGCTTCTGAGTTTGTAAGCATCCCGTATGATGGAAAGATCAGAAATAGTTAATTATCTGTGGAGGAAAAAGCTAGTAAATATTAAAGATTGAAAATCAGAGGGAATACCGAGGAATTGTATTTCTCCAAAAATCGATGGTTTTGTGGTGCCTGAAATAATCTCGAGATAAAAGAGTATCGCATCTGGATCTACGTTTGGTATTGCAGAGGAAGGTGTCATTAGAAATGAAGTAAAGAAAAAAACAACATAAAAACCATTCTACCTGTACGAATGTGGAATTTCACAATTTTAACGAAGCAAATACATTACGGAAGATTAAATGAATCCACTTAGATACTGTTGAGGCAATTGAGTTTAAATGGAAGGACTAATAAAATTACTAAACTGCGGAATATAAACAGGGGGAAGGGGGTTGGAGGGGAAGGAGGGGTTAGGGTGCGTCGACGTCGGAGTCATTAGCGGGAATTTAAAGCATTGACTGAAGTATTCTAACGTCGGGTTACTTTAACCGTAAAGCGTAACTTTGGCCCTGTACTGACGTAGTTGCACACAACCAAAGGTCTGGAAAAGAGGTTGACTCTTTAGGTTAACTATAATTCAAGCTGTGAACTACTAACTGCAGTGCTTCTGTATTATGCTAATACGCTTTAGAACAGGAAATGTCCATATCTATCTGTTGCAGCTATAGTTTTCAGAGTTTATTACTTCACCTAGAAACTTTCTTCATACTCAAAAGAGAAAGACATATTTGACATGTAAGCACCAAATCAACTTCTCTAATAGTCCGTCAATCTGAAACAGGACATGATAACAAGTCTGGAACTGCGAAGTATTGTGTAAACACCAAACTGAAGAAACACTTTGTGTAACCAAGAAACGGAATTTTTGCATTATGTCTGAGATTCCGTTCAGTTTGTAATTTCATTTGCTTATTTTTAATTTCAGCAGCTGAGAAAAAAACATTTTTTTGTTCACTTAAAATGCGTAGCATACATATAATTTGGGGAAAATTATATTACTAATGCTTTAGAGCATGGATTTAAGATGCATATAGATGACCTTAGATAAAGAGATCAGAAATTTGCGAAAATAAACATCACCATTTGGGCAGTAAAAACGAATCATTACGACACGAGATATGTTATCTCTCTAAGTGCAGTGATAAGAGTTAAGTTATATCAGATTCTCGAGTGAAATTTATTCATTTTATTGAGGTTTCCTAAGAGGGAAATTAATTATAAAATACAAAACTTTTAGCCTACTTTAGGAAAATCCCTCGAAAAGACAAAAAAATAAAAGTACAATGGAAATATCAGATCGGGACAAATAAGTGTTTTCTGGGAACAATTTCGAAGCGCATTATTCAGAAGTCGATTGCTAAATCTGTCCGGTGGAAGCAGCCATCATCGATTGACTATTTGGAATTGGAACCATTCCAATAAAAGCAGAGGACCTTTCATGCTTCTCCTCCATGATTAAACTTGATACAGCTCATAGCAGTTAGCTGGCTATACTTGCTGGGATTGCTTGCCACAATCTGTTTAGTACATCAGTTTACTACTACCGCTTTACACAAAAACAACAGGATTGGAAGATAGAAATTCGTTCCTTACTCTCTTATGTCTCCTGTTATTCAAGACAATAACTCTGAGCATGGTCGCAAATCAGTTTAAGCTCTATTTTTTAACTGGAATAAATATTTCCCCAGCGATGTGCTTTCTTTCGTTTCCTCTGTACGTCGGTTTTATTCATTTTTACGTATAAAATCTGTTTTAATTTCTGTTGTATACCTTAATCTTTTAAATTCTCGTTTCTGAAACTCTGGGTGTAGTAAATATTCAGTTTTGTGAATTTTCATTGTGTTCTGCGATACTTGAACTAATCTAGCGTACACACACGAAATTTTGCTCTCCCTTATTGTTGGTGTGTTCTTGCTGAATATTTCCGAGTTACGAAATTGTTAAATTGTTCCGGTGTATATTCTCACTCACGTAACAACACAAACACTGTAAAGAAACGTATGTGAACTCGAAATTTCTCTTCATTGAATCAAGATATTACTTCACTAAGCACGGATGCTACTATGAATGTCGTGTGTTCTCCATACTCTCACGCAATTTCAGTTTGGAACTCCGTAACTCTTCTAGTATTTGCAGGAACAGTGCCAATGTGCTCGACTGAGGCAGGGTGCAGTTTATGACGTTGATAATAATTTTTCGGATGGCGGCTATGAGGCTCGTTTCCTTGTGGCCGCTGGTTTGTCTGCTCTGGTCTGCGGACTGGACCGACGTCCTGATTTCCCCTGGGCGGCGGATGTGTGCGGCGGTCTGCAGACCACCAGGGGCAGCGCCCTCAAGCGACCTGCAAGACGGCAGCTCCGCGCAACAGCCAAACTCTAATAGTCACTTCTTAAGCAAAATGGCACATACTGTACAAACTACAGGTACAAATATTTAACTCATTTCTAAGCCTAAAGAATTAATTAAATATGTAAATATCAACTTATTAGTAAAAATTGTATAGCTACTTTTAATTTTTTTAAGTAACACAAAAAATTAACAAGTGCGTGTTAGGTAGCATACGGAAGGGTTCCACAGTTTTTATCGGTTTTGTTTCTCTTTAATTATAAAATGAAATAAATGAATATATAACTTAAATGTAATAAAGTAAATTCGTGTTGCTTTACGACCTGGTAACAGAGTTTTAGGTTTCTGTCGTAGCTGGATCGACTATGTCAAGCTGAACCCGAACCACGGAAATTCCTAATGAATTTCACACGAACAAAACAAAGATTTGCCGAATTTTAAGATCAGGAGAGCTTTCATTAAAAATTCCTTGGTGGGCCGGTATTCGAAAAGAGGACACTGAAGCTTTAAGGGCTTATCAATCACCGCTGAGCAATCAGACTGCCCAGAATTCGTCCATGGTCTTCTGGCGGAACCATCCCGACTTCCTCCTGGAGTGATTTGGGGAAAACATGGAAAACCGAAACCTGGATGCCCGGACGGAGATTCAAACGAGCTTCTTCGCGAATCTAAGTCAAGATCATTAGCGCTCAGTCACCCCGCTCGGTGTATGTTAGACAAAATAGTTTTCGTTGAAAGTCCGCATTAGGTACCTTGGTTTTTATTTTAGATTTTTCAGTAATGTGGTGTGGAAAACAATATTAACGATTTTTGTAGCTGACTGAATACAACTGTCCAGAAAACTGCATTTTACAGTACCTGTTCAACGATACCACACTAGATAGGTTAAGTGAAGATAAAAATTCATGTCTCTGTTTCATGTATAGTGAAGCACCAGACAACAAATTTTTAAGAAGAAAAAAAAAGAATTTCCAGTTATGATGTTTTTGTTCCTTATTACGAATGTTGCAAGAGTAGATCGTACTTTTATCGATCATGTAACACCATATAATTCTGTATGTTCTGTTGATTTAAAAACAAGAGTTTAAAAAGGCTTTTACCAGTAAACTTTTATTTGATTTGAATTTAATTCTTGTGAAATCAGTACTTTCTTATTTAAAGATAAATTAATCATTCTTTATATAAATACGAAATCAACTACTTGCTTTTTATAATAGTGCGTTTATTATTACTTTTGAAAACAAATCCCTCACTTACTGTTTTTCCACATTCAGCGTACATTTTCTATTCTCCAACACTAATACATGTTTATTTTCATTCTACATTGTCTTTCACACATATGTAGTATTACATTAAATAATTTTTACAAGATTCATTTCACGGAATTATAATATGTTTCAACCATACAACAATCTCTCTGATTTCCTCGCCAGGGATGCTCTCTTGTCAACCAGAGATTGCGCTGCTCTTTATTCAAAGAACTTTACTACACACAAGCATTTAGTTTAACCTAATCAAATAATTACCTAGCGCAGTATGCAGAAAAAGATGTGCAGACGGCTTGCTATATGTTAATCTCGGCAAGTGTTTTTTCTTGGAACATGTCTCGTTCTTGTTTGATGTGCCCTCGTAAGAGGTTTGCTCAAACACAGACTGCCATGTGTTAGTTGAATCACAGGCAGTACGCGGTGTAATTATGTGTCGACGCTGTGCCCTAATTCCGGAAAGCAAGCTTCGAATCCGGTTTTGATGCTGAGGTCTGCACGCTTAGGCAGGTCGCCTCGTTCATCACTCGGTTGGCTTCAAAGCTGTCACCGTGATTGCGGTCGCTGGGGGCCACTGTACGGTGTCCGGTCGCCTTCCGGCGCGTCTGATGAAAGGCCAGCTCGAATGCGATTATACACCGTCCTCGGCATAGCAATGCGGCTCGCCAGGCATCTGCATAATTGATTGAAAGAAGAGGCGGGAGAGGCGCCGGTGCGATTCGGCGGCCATAATCACTCGTTCAGCCACAGACTTCGCTGTTGCGTCACAGTCGAAATCGGAATTAAACAATCCGAAATAAATCAATGCTACGAACGAAACATTTCGCTGAATATCTACAACGATGCCAGTTTAAATGATTTTTTTGTGAATTTGATGATTAATTTTCTGTTAGAAATATCAATTTTTAGAAACCTTGTGAGAGGTCCTTTTATCTATACACCACGCTATACATTTTCTATTACAGCCAAAAACACTCCTCTGTACTGGTTAAAATTAAACCTTTAAAAAAATCTACTCCACATTAAATAACTCGCCTCACTTATTTCTACCGTTGAAGCATTATTTCAAACACTGCAGAAATCATTTACAAATACTTTATCTTTTTCTTTACGCATTAAATTAAATCATTCTTCATTCCTCAGACTCAACTCAACCGTTTTACCCTATAGAGCTTTGTAACTTCAGTATGGCCACCGAAGTCTGGTATACTGAACTTCTCGTTGAGCTCTAGTAATGTGTTTAGATATATTATCGTCGCTACAAGCGTGATTAAAATCGGAATTACGCAGGTTAACTGTCGGATGTTCGGCGATTTCGGCGAAAAATAAGGGGCTTGTTTATCACGTATTTCCCAAAGATAAATATCGTAGAAGGCGGTAGATTATACAACCGAGGCATTGAAAAATGGCCTCGACGTGGACCTGAGTGTGTAGTCGTCATTTTGTTGAATCAGACCTTAATTTTTCGTTTCGCAGCTGTGATAAGTAGTTGCTTGATTTTCATCCTTTCAATTAAGAGCACGAAATGGTTGTATCAACCTGGTTTGCGCCTCTGCTGGGATTGATTATTTATGTTGTACTTTTGCCTAAATTATGGCAACATAACAATAATTTGCTGTTTTTTTTTTTACCCTTTTCTGCTACGTTCCGTGACAGAACTAACCGTTAAAAATAGAATAGATTCATATATTTTTCAAAATTTTTTATTTATATTTTTTATTACTATTATTTTTTCAAGCATTTTAATCTTTCTTATGATTTATACTCGCGGTTATATTATCGTTGCTACCCACCACCTCTGACGGTCTATTGCGTTCTATGAGTGGCTGCGTCGAACGCAAGCCCAGCGATTTACATCTGTTGACTTGAAGAAGGGTCTTGCCCGAAATATTGTATTTTCTTTGTTTTTGTGTTTGTGCTGCCCTCCTCCCTTCAACTTTGGTGAGTGTTGGGTGTATTTCATCTGTCTTTCCATATAAATATTGCCTCCCGGCATTTCTTTCCTTTCATTGGTACTTAAAAATGCTTTAGATTGACTGAAAATCTATTTATCTTATAAAAATGTATTAAATTGGTTGGTCAAAGGAATTGTGTTGACGGGAATTATTTTTGTAAGTAGGCGATGACAAAAATATATTATAGTTAAGATTTTTCTCGAATGTTGTACAGTTCGTAATGTGAACAATATTTTGCAGGAAGCTAAAAAAAGAGGCCCAATTTAAAGGTGGCTTCCCAAGGACTGTCAGTCAAACTATGAACAGCGGGCCGTGGGAAGCGGAGCCTCCTCTGCTGGCAGGGACGGCGCGCCTCTATCCGTCGCCCAGTCGGTAAACATCACACGCCCGGGTAGCTGAAACGACACTAGGCAACGTGGCTGCGAGGTAGCGAGGGCTAGCCTGTGGCGCGTGCTCATCCGTACAGTTCGTCTGCATGGCATTCAAAATCACGGGTCGTGGGAAGCCACAACATAAGATACCTTCAAGGCTAAATTGGTTTTGGTGCTGTGAATTTTTACCTGTTAATCAATTCTTGCTTAGTGCACTTCGATTATGTGGTCCGTCATTAATAAGTAACTCCTTTAGCTCTTTCACTGTTAAATTATTGTACACATACTTCATCGCAAATGAAAACCAACGCACAGTACTCAGTCGGAGGTTGCAAATACCACACTTTGCATGGTCGAACTGCAGGTGGCGAAGAGATAAACTAATAACTTCAAAAGCTCTATAAGAACGATTATAATCCTCTTTGATAACCTCAGCGATATCCAATATATTGAAATCTAGCTTACAGGGTAGCCAACGTAATTATTTATACTCATATGCTGCATTCGTCCACCTTGAATATCACCATAGTATTTTGATACATTATTTTATGTTCATTAGTTCTATGGTTTTTAGCTCATTACCTTATCAATCTTCACTGTCAATCTTAGTTTTGACGCAACTCCCGAACGGGCACTGTAGTTACGTTGTGGATCAATTATTTTTCGATTGTTGCAGATTACTGCCCAGGTAATTTATTTTCACCTAAGTGTACCTCACAGCTACTTAATTATTTTGATTACAGAAGGTTCTTCGTAAGTAATAACTCGCAAGTAATATCGATTTTACCTTATTCCATACGGAAATAAAGCGTTAACATGGAATTGCTTTTCCACAGGTATTGCGAGGACACAGGTAACTATCACAACAATGTTTTACTATGGTTGTTCATAGGTGGAAAGGTGACGTCTGTTCTCGGTAGTCCTGTAAACGGAAATTCATTCGACGTCCAACATACTGGAATGAAAGCTGGGTGGTTACATAATACAGTACAATTCATCTTTGCAAAGTATGTTGTAAATGTTTGACAATCGCTGAAGGTCGAAACAAACAATCTGATATTTTAATTTACTTTTATAATAATCCGTAACTATTAATATCAATCAAATTAGTGCGGTAACATGTTTAAACATTAATAAAAATAAATCTTAAAAGCTTTAGTTTATTAATGCAAATTATTTTTAAAAGCTTTAAAAATATTTTGAAACATAATACAATGACTATACGTGTGTGAGAGAAATCTTTTAGTTTTAAAAACTGACCTGCACTTCAGAAAGAACTTTCCAAAAATGTGTATGAGTACAGGACATTTCGGTAGTGAAGGTAGTACTTCAGGAATACCAGAAAGAAGGAATTTTGGAGTATTTGAATGTGGTGCCGTAGAAGGAGGTTGAAATTAAATGGATAATTATTTTACTGAATGTACGTATTTCTAGAATGATGTAATTCTTACAGAATGAAGAGACAGGATGTGGGTTATGTGAGTATGTTTCATTTGTCAGTAGAGGGAACAGTTGATGGGGAAAACTGTAGAGGAAGACAAATATTATAACAGATGAATCTAAACACAACGGGTCAATGAGAATCTCTAGGGTGCAGGTTTGGTCATCAATACGACACTTCGGGGGCTTTATCAAGATCACTCTGTGGTCACCATATTTCGAAGGCACCGGGTCGGCTTCCAGTGGTCTTCCATCAGCGACGACCCATCTGTTCGTTCGTCGGTTGCCTCATCCGCTCCGCAGGCGACATGCAGCAAAGAGCACCACAACAGTACGTGCTAACCTTAGCCGCTCACATCACATTCACTCATATCTCGGCTGCCATGCACGCAACCACACTGCCCGCAGCCAACTGTCCTCTGCACACACACCTAACGGCTCCTGCTACCTGCTCAAGACCGCATTCCAGAGCAGCCCTGTCACCCTTTGTCTCACGTGTCCATCTGCCTGAGCCGATAGCCCAGCATACCACGAATACACCATGTAGTGTAGCGATACACTACAACGTTAAGAACAAAAATTCCTCAGCAATTTTGATTTAAAAAAATTAATATCTATGTAATAAAAATACGTTTAACACTTCGCGATTTTTGATTTGACGTAGCCACTAGATCATATGTCGAGGTATACGACATTTTCACCCAATCCGTTCCATAAATACAGAAGAAAATGATATCTAGGGTTAATTCAATTTCAGATAAACTTAGTAGATGGTGAGAGAATTACGTTTTTTTAATACCGATAAAAAAATTTGTTCAGTGAAAAACCATTGTCTTTACAGATTGAATTCAATTCCATGAAGATGGCAGTGTCTTTCTCAGCACCATCTAATTCTGGTTAGGTCGTTTTTTGTTTTGTTGTTACTTATGGATTTACAGCTAAGGTCATTAAAGGCGGGGGGACAAGGAATGGTAAGGAATTGGGCCATGGCCTTTTTGAAGGAGGCATCCCGGCATTCGCCTGGAGTGATTTGGGGAAACCATGGAAAACCCAAATCTGTATGCCCGGACGGGGATTCGAACCCGCGTCCTCTCCAATGCGAGGCTAGAACGCTAACCGTTCACCCACCACGCTCGGTGGTAAGGTCGTTATAATTTCCAATGTTAGCAGTATTTTAAGTAACACAGAATTTCTATATTGGTTCATTTGGAGACAAAATCGTAACAGAAATTCAGTAGTTACAGTCTGGAGCGTTTTATATGGCGACTAGAATGAGTTGTGTTATCATAGGCCTGAACTAGTTCCCTACTATATTCCGATTAGACGGTAAATTGCTGGCTGCAGCGTGGACCATTTATTTACTGGCGAGCTTGTGCTAATGTGGTATTAACTGCAACAAATGAGCAACGCCACGAGTGCTCCCTCGAAATTATTAGCAAGCATTATGATACGCAGGGCATTAGCCAACACCAGCTCGTGCTGGGACCCACAGTGTCACAGCCTCAAACTGAAATGCGACATTAATCTCCCTATTCATTTTCGTGCTGCAAAGAAGTTGAGATTAAGTACATTTGCACTTCGTTATAATTGCGCTAACTTCGTTTTGCCGTTTCACACTGTTACTTCTGTCATACTGGAGAAAATGTAGAAAGCAGAAACTACCCAAAACCACAGCAGACACTACGAATATAGCGTCCTTGGCAACCTAATGCCTTCAGAAAATCATAGCCCATGGTGAAAGTGCCAGATAATGTTGTAGAAACGTCCTTCTTCTGAACCGTTTAGATTTTGTATACCATTCATATGACGTGGCAAACTTTTTTATTTTGCTGTGTATGCGTGACAATATTCCTAGTATTTTACAATGGATATAACACAAGACACAACACTCAATTAAAACTACTCATGCTCTAAGCCAACTCGAAACAGCTACCTGCCACTGCTGCTGGCTTCATAACTTCTCCGGGATATTATTTTACAAGTTATACTCGCATTCCGGTTTCACTGCAAATTAGGATAGAAAAATGATGAAGAGCAGAATCAATGCTTGTGAGACAAGATAAATTTGTCTTGAAAACAGAGGTAATCTCAGGCAAAATTCCAAGTTTTGTAAAAATTAAAAATGAGATCGATATCTCAGTAAACTTAAGAGATGCTGCCGAGCACTTTCTATCGAAAAACTAATATTATTTCAAGGTGTAATGGTGTAGGAACTTTTGCATTTTAACTGAAATTATTGTAGGAAATAGTCTTCAAAAATTGGAATAAATTTGTCTCCAGTCTGTTTTTAATTAGTAAACCTTCTTTCAATATTTTTAAAAATAGATTGTTAATTTTATTTATTTTTTTAATTTTTATTGTTTAGTAGTTTTATATTTGGGAAAACAAACTTGACTTCCGCGCCTCCTATTAAATAGAATATCTAATGTAAATATGATAAATTATGATGAACAATAATAAATGTGGTTTCTTTTATTACGGTGGTTTTAGCCTGTTATTCATGTAACAACATACGAAATTATTTTGTACACATGTTATTAATTACTCCTGATTACTCTCTAGTAGTTGTGTAATATAGCATCACTCACATTTCACAAGTTCCAGCGTTGTTTCTACTTGTAACTACTAAATTTAAAACAAATATTTCAAAAATTTTACTTCGCAATAGTGAGTACAAATGATTTTTCATCCATATTCATTTACTAGACCAAACATACTTCTCTCCTCAGTTCTCTTTAGATTCAAAATTCCATAATGAAGTTTCTTCAGCAGAGTAACTAGGATTGTAACGTTGGAACTTCTTTTCTTTCAACTATGACTGGGTAGCATTTTTTAAACCCTCTTCACTTTTTGTGAGAGGATACTAATTGTAGAGAAGCCAGAAACATAATTTCCTGGCTTGTACAGATTGTTAGTGTGTTAATACAACGTATATATGGTAAGATGACTTTGGGATTGAAGTCTTTACAAAGTGGCAAATGTAAAACTAATCGTTTATAAAGTCTGCTCCATGATAACCTTGGGTTTACAGAACAATTTTTCTCTGAATTTAATCTTTTCTGTTCCTGTAGTATATGTTCTCGGTAAGAGATACCTTAAGAATAAAAACTATAAACATTTGTCAGGTTTTTTGACCCAAATCAGCGACATTAGACACTTTTTCATTTTTTATTTTCGTTCCACAAAACTGTGATGAGCATAGTATATGGAACTTGTGGATATAAGGGACATAGCTGTGACACACATAAGATGGCTTTCACAAATTTCCTTTGGATAAATAACGGATGTCTACTGCCAATGTTTCTGATCCAGATACTTAATACCAATATTTCACAATTTGTTTTATTTTTACTAACACGATTTTATTAGCTTGACCTGTATGTATGTACGAGTAAATACGTATGAATATAATGGAATCTTTCGATTAAATTTTCACCCACTTCCAGATGTCAGAATTATTTGCAATTTTGTATACGTATTAAAAACCGACGACACTTTAATAATTTCATAGCTATGTCCTGATGTTGTTATTTCTTTGACAATAACAACGGAAAAGTACTTTAACCGTCAGAAGTGGCTAGAATACTTTTATATACTTAATATATTTTCGTTACAGATTAATATGAATAGTAGATTAACAGTAAATGCTTTCTACTTATCACTTCTTTTACCATTAGCTTAGCGATAAAAAAAAATTAAGATTACTCATATCTAGCAGCCCATGCTTTTTTTCATCAGAATCAATTTTTTGGTCAATTCTTCTTCTGGTACTTATACGTTCCTGATTTCGTCAACCATCTTGGCTGTCTTGTCTCTGCTAGTAGCTCCGTGGTTCCAGGAGGTCCATGTTCTCAGATTTCTTAGCCAGGAGGTTCTTCTACCAGCACTTCTCTTTCCTGGTATTTTCCCCTGCAGAACAGACTGCAGGAGTTCGTAACGGCTATTGTTCCTCATGATGTGCCCAAGGTACTGGAGCTTTCGTGTTTTTACGGTGGTCAATATTTCCATATTATTTTTCATTTGTGGTGTGATCTGTCCATGGTATGCTCAACATACAGCCAAATTTCAAAATTTTCTAACTTTTTCCTGATTGTGTCTGTTAATATCCACTTTTCAATGCCATACAGGAGGATAGAGAACACATAGCGGCTCAGGAGCCTCATCTTTCAAGTAACTGATAAATTACGACTTTTAAAAAGATTGTTCATTTTATTGAAAGTAGCCCTGGATTTACCGATGCGTGACTTTACTTCATCAGATTGATCCCATTGGCTATTTACTGTGGTGCCAAGATACATATACCTTGTTACACATTCAATGGTCTTCTGATTGATTATAATATGGCATTGGGAACTGTTGTTTTTGCGAATGACCATTACTTTTATCTTATTTATATTAATATCAATTTCGTATTTATGATTGTTTTGCGACACTCTATACATAAGGAACTGTACACTTTCCTGACTGTTTGCAAAAACGGTTGTGTCATCCGCTTAGCGAATGTTGTTTATCCATATTTCATTCAACAGCACTCCCATCTCCACATCACTCAATGCCTCCCTAAAGATATACTCTGAGTAGATATTAAATAATAATTACTAAATTGTTATTTAACATCATTCAAAAAATCAATTTTTATTGAACTGCGGGACATCTTATCGCTGTTGAACCAAATCTTTATAGTTGAAATTTATTTTTAGTTGACATTGCTACAAAAGCGTATTTTTTTAAACTATATTTTGAAATTAAAGTAATATATAGTTTTATTATTAAGGAACCTTATCTATATCTATAATACGAAAACCGGACATATTGGTCGTATAAAAACTCGGAAACTACGGGGCAAATTTCGATAGAGTTTTCACCGTTTTAAAGCTTAGGATCTTAATTCACTTGTCTGGGATGTCTTATGTTTCAACGTTAAATAATGTAGTAGCAATAAATGAAAATCTGAACGTATGGTGAGAATTTACACAGGAGGAATCACTAGATGCCGCATACTCCGCACTAAACACACAACACAATGTCTCTGACCATAGCCTTTAATTAAAGCAATAAGATAACTTATAGTAATAACTATTTTGCACACTAAACAAAACTTTAAGTATTCTATCTTTTAATTCGATATATTCAATTTTTAAAAGCCATAGCTTGAAGTATTCTTTCCTTTAATTCGGGATATCAATTTTTAACCGACATAGATAGCTGTAAAAACAACAGAGATTTTCTTTAAGCACGATCTCTGGACAATATCTCTGGCCTTCAGCATTAGTCTTCTGTTTACGATAATATTATTCCGGATTCATTTTGATATTTTATCTGCACAGTTAAAGGATCTGGCGTTTCGAGCCACAAGTATATCCATTCACTTCGCAATTGAATCAAACGTGAGTTTTTAACATAATCTAGGGTTGTTCAGTAATGTAGTAATGAAATTTCTTAACCAAATTATCGAAGCTTGATATACATGAATCTTTGCGGACGAATGAAAATAGTATACGTGCAAATAAACTTCCGGCCACCAGTTTCTTGGTAGGGGGCCGGTGAATGTAAGTTTGCTTTAATTCCGAAAAAGTTTGCGCGTATTTTATGAAACTTTATACCAATGTTTTGCGGGAATGAAAATAGGGTACGGTTAAAACTACGCCAACTATATCGGGCAACGCCGGGAACTCCGCTAGTATGATATGAGTTATAGGTGTCATACATGTGTAAGTGAGAGAGTACCACGTATTCCTTAGTGTGTTGTGTCACCGTGAAGAGCCCTGTTTGTGCGTACATTTTTCTCCTCCCCGAGACTGGTTCCGACGCGCCAAGTGAAGCCATCACGGGGAGTAATAAGAGCTATTTGTTGGGCCGGCCCAACCTACCCCGCTGATTGATGTTGGCGAAACGCGCAGAGCGGCGGGAAAGATTAAAATCGATCACTGCGGTCGACGCTGGGGGTGATTTATCGGTCAGGCGTTGATGAATCATACCTGCCTGGATGGTGCACGGTGATTCAGTCCCTCAGAAATATGAGGGACGGTTCTGAGCGAGAGACTCGCTGCTGCGAAAGTCAGCTAACTGGCATTTTGTTCCCTTATCAGTCGAGCGAGCATAATTCAACGCCCGTTGTCTTATCGCTGCGAGAAAGAATTGTGCCTATGTTACACTCTTACAAGGGAAACCGCCAGTTGTAAAATTCCGATTACATTCATACTGTGTTATAAAAGCTCATGGCCAGCGGCGCAATGTAGCAAAGCAGTAACATGAGATTTTACGCTGTTATTGAGAAAATCGTCTTCTAAATTTTCCGTTGCGTTCAAATACTTTCTACATTACGGATATTTAAAGGGGCGCATGGCACAGCGAACAAGCTCTCTGCCTCATAAGATCCTTGAACCTCGTCATTGCTGGCAATGTTTTTTATTTATTCAAATTTTTTTAAATTTAATTTAATTGCAATGGAGCGCAAGCTCCGGTGGCAATTTCCCTACACCCCCATCTTCTCCCTATCCTGCAGCCACCTACATTTACCCTTTACAAATTTTATCTTTAAATTCTTTCAACGTTTTCGGTAAATTATTCATAATTTCTCTTGGTAACTCATTCCAATACCTCACACCCTTACCTAAAAAAGAGAATCTTCCCACACCCTTGTGCCTGAAATCGAGTGCCAGCTTGTGGTCATGGTCATCTTTTCCCTTCCATGCACTACTTTTTACACATACTCCAATATCTTTCCATGCCTCATCGCCAGTATACACCCTGTACACTCCCATTACCCTCCTCATCCTCCTCTTGTCTTGCAATTAATCCCATTCCAGCTCCTTTATCATATCCGCACTTATTGCATTCTGCGATAATTTCCAGAAAAAACTATGCCTTCGAGCTTTATTGTTTGCAAACAAAATTATATTTCAAATATACAAATATTTACTGCGTCAAATACAAATGTAGTTACTCGACCGTTACAGCACTAGGGGAAGGGAGGGTCGTAACGAGACGCCGTTGGCTTTTCCACAGCAAAAAGCATTTTAAAAACTTATTATATGTAAAATTATTGAAGCTGATTGCCGGGAATTATTTGTATACATATTTGAATAAACAAATATGTAAATAAAATTTCCTGTGGCGAGATTCGACCCGGTGACTACTTGCTTGTGAGGCAGAGCTTGTTCGCTGCACCATGCACATTTTCTCGACAACGGCGACGAATAGCATGTTACTGCTTTGGCTGATTACAGCTCTTTCCTTGTGCTTGTATTACACACATAATGAATTAAATCTGAATTTTAATTGGTGGTCTTCCCTTGTTAGTGTTTAAACAAGTGTCCTGTTGTTTTTGTGATGGCTGTGTTCTTCGGCTTTTAGAAGGGTCGTATTTTTACAGTCGGTCAGTTGGTCTGTCAATCCTGATTTATTTCCTCTTTTTCGTTCCTTTATTCCCCTTCTATCTCCCGTTAATGTCTCGTTGCCTACGTGTCCACTACAACCTTCACCTACAACTATCTACTTCATATATTCAAATACTCCATATGGGTAATAATTATCGGTCATTTGTTCTGCAATTGCTTGTTGTAATAATAAATTATTATTTAATGAAAAACTCCAATGGAACTGTTGTTGGAAACTATTTATTTTTGGATGTATTTCGCCTCTCGTCGAGGTGTCATCAGCAATCCAATGTTTTAACTACATTTCTCTCGTAACAGCGGACCACCAATTCCTTCTATCAGCTTAGCGTACCACTTTCAATGTCGTACATATTTATTACAATAACTGGAGGCAGTTACTCGCTTAAACTTTAGCGTTTTTAAACAACACTGTTTTATTTGTTAAATTCGCCTAGCAAGTTTTTTAAAAACTTCTGTCTTCGCCTATCGCTTTCAGGATGCGTCAGTTTTGTATCATTCCTTTCATTTTCCTTAATTTTCGAAATATTTTTGTAAGTAGAAACTTTAGCTCCTCTTTATATTCCTACAGGTTTTTCTGAAGTTCAGCCTCATTTCCATACATACACTATTAAAAAGTTATTTCTGAGTTCCAGATCAAAGTTTGAATATTACTCCTTTTGAGAAAAGCTCATTTTTGGGTTGCTAACTTGTGTTTCATAAGTTTCTTTGAAACGTTCACTGTCATTTCCCTAGTTAAATAAAATACTGTATTTATTTTACACTAATTCTAAATTCGGTGTGTAGTCTTTTGTTCTTCTTACACTTTCTGCCGCGCTTTATGACTTAGAATTAAGCTTTAATTTGGTTTAAATTTGCAACCAGCAACTCATATAATACCGATTCATTCTCCATGTAACTTTTTGTTATCCACAAATTTTCTATTTTCTACTTTTCTATAGCTCCCTCAGACGCATTCATGCTCTACATTATTCTTTAATGTGGTTATCTGAAGACTGAGCTCTTTAAAATTTAAAATATGACAATACTGATAGATTTTCTGTAAAATTCGTGCGTGCATAGCTATTTTTGTTTTGATACATCCTTGCAGATTTAATGCCATAATTACTCCTCTTGCAACGCGGCTCTTTCTAAATCTCAAATTAATCTTCACCTAATTTACTTATGGTTCCTTTCTAATATTTTTCATAAGCCCGGCTCATCTTTCGATAGTTTTCATACTAATGAGCATGTACATACTTCTGGAACTTGAGGAAAAAAATCCTTTTTTTCAAAATGTAATGGATTTTCTTCTGCTTTGAAGCTTTTTTGATGCCATACTGAATAGCATTTCAGTTCCTTCTTTTTTCTAGAATTCTCTGGTTACATCATCTACACCTATGTTCCTGTCCGAATTTTAATGTGTCAAAATTCTGGCTTTAATTCTCGGTAAGCAACATCATAAATATTTCTGTCTTCCGCCTTACCCAGCGTACTAGATTCTTAGTTGTCTCTATCAATATTTCCTCTATGCACTCCACATTCGGAATTAAAATATTAGTAGACAATTTTCCGACAAAACCATCGATGCTAATGAAGGCTCTTTTAATTTACGCAAAACTCTGTTTGATTTTTCTATATACTGAATCTACTTAGCTTACAAACTTTTATTTCTTGACTCTGTAACATTTCTGATGAGACCATTTTTCTGTGGCTGTGCTGTAATCCCTGTCTGTTTTATATTTAAATATCTGCGCTGCCGTCTTGCTTCTTTACCTCGAGTATTTTTGTGCTCTCTTAGCTGACATTTGAGTTTTAATATTTTCTCAGTGAAACAGAATTTCCGCCGGCTCATTTACTTACGGTCAGTGTTTCTTTAACTACTTCGGTTATCGTTGTGTCTTCCTTAGTTGAATTTGCTTCGCATTAATTTGTTGTACACGCATTTACAGATTTTTAATACAGTTGTATCATGTGATTTTCTTTTAGTTTTTAATTTACAATCAATTCGATTTGGGTTGTCGTTTTAACGTTTCCTTCTCTTAAATAAAAATTCAGTTTGCACTTAGTTACGATCAGACTTCAGTCAGAGTCAGTATTCACACCAGGATCGAAAATTTGGTAACTAGATGTTTGATTAACAATGATATCATCTGGCTGATATCAATGATCATCCGCGTTCGGAGAGGGTAATACGTTTCTCTCTTCATATCTTCAAATATTCTTTCGAGCTAGCTCCAGAAGCACTTCATGATACCTAAACTACCAAATTTCGACGTCTTGCTTGCTTCTTGGCCAAACGAACAGAAAACTGATCATATGTTAAATTTAATGACAACAATTAGTGCATCGCTGTAGGAAAGCCTGAATATGTAGCTCTGGGATTGTATACCATTCATATTTATTGGTTTGAGTTAAACAGCATTTGGAGACGAATAACGGAGGTAGATAATATAAAAAGAATATGTATAGCAAGAACACGTAAGGCGGAATCTGTAGATGTATCAAAAATACCGTCATTAAGGCTACTACAAATTGCACACCGTATCTAAACTTCGAGAGGTCAGGTAGATCATCCGCAAGGTGCCTGCCGTTTGCCGTAAAGCACCCTGTGATCTCTCTGTCGTTCGGATTCCACCTTAAACTGGAAGTAGTGAGGCAAAGGAACTGCAGTCCCACATCTGACACACTTAGTTAATACGTCTCCTTCGCCACAATCTAACCAACTCTAGGGTTTATGTTAGTATCACTGGAGTGATGTTAGGCCCAGCATAGCAGTCCACCATGAGGTTTGTTCAGCGCTGACTGTTGCTAATATGTACTAATAGTACTTACGTTTATTTTAAATTTCTGGCGTGGAACTAGTTGACATTGTTCCAAGAAATACAAACAGTGCTACAATATGCCATTAGACGATTTTTACACCATTTTTTTTTTTGTTTCGTGTCGTTATTCGATTTCTCTCAACGATCGTGAAACCACCGTGATTAACACAATTTACAGCGATAGTTACAGAAATATCTCGTATATCTCGCTCTGTCTTATTCGAGGAGGATATTTGCTAAGTGACTTAATTTGAACACCAAATTCGTTATAGACGAGGCCAAATGAACAAACTAAATACAATATAATTTTGAAAAAAACCGTATTATAAATATGTGGTAATTAGCAATAGATGGCAAAATTTTTAACTGTCTTATAATATACATCTTACTTAAAGCCGCTACTGTTAATTTTACTATTAGTAATTCAGACATCAGAGGATTTATTACATTTAGTTTATGAGTCCAATGGAGGTAGGTAAAACCACATAAAACTGGTACCACAGTACCCAAACGATTACTATTACTCCGCGATTCACTAAAAGTGTGTGGCGGAGGGTGCATTGCACCTATCCGAAAGGGTAATAGTTTGGAAGGGATATGGCAGGAGGCGCCCATGGGCTATTGTGAGGAACCATCCCAGCATTCGCCTGGAGCGATCTAGGGAAACCATGGAAAACCCAGATCAGGATGGCCGGAGTGCTTTATCGGAAGCTACTCCTGTCCGATTTTGTGTTTACTCGCCCGGTAATCCTTTGTATTCCATTCCCTAATCGCTCGTGGAAAAAATGAATACAGAAAAGAATCGGTTCTGGCCCTGATTTCTCTTATCTTATTTTCACGGTCATTCCGAGATACGAATGTTGCTGGTAGCAATATTTGTTTGCTGTCATTCCGAAATATGTCAGTCATGAATTTTTCAATTAGCTTCTGTCGAGAGCAACGCCTTCGGTGTTCCAAGTCTTCCCAATCTAACTCCTTCAACATTGCACTTGCGCTTTCCCTCCAAACGGTAACAAATACCCATGGATCCATGTATGAAATATAATATCGAAATTAATGGTGTTTGCAAAATAAATAGTAACCAGACGTACACACATTAAATAAAGAAGTAGAGGTCCAATTACAATAGGTAAAACGTTTAATGTGAATTCTAAACTGTATGGTAAGCAGTGCTGCCATGAAAGCGAGGAAACAAGAAACCCGGGCTGCGTCCGCTGGCCGTAGTGGGCTGTCCCAGTTCGCGAGGTCTTTACTGTCGGCAGCTGTCGGCTCAATTTCGCTTTCCCACGCCTCACTCACAGAGACACTGCTATCCGTAATGGCCGATCTGCGCGCATAAACGAGAAAACTTTACTAATTCCCCGAATACTGACTTCTTCCGGTATTGCAGCCGCGACGAAATGTCCTGAACTGAACAATGTTGGGGAATAACAAACAATAAAATCAGGTCGGTAAAGTTTAGATTTTCGTGCCTCATGACAACATTAATTTTATGTAGATTTATACAACAATTTATTTTCTTAAATGTAATTACTGGGTGTCACTGAGCATAGAAGAAAAATCTGTCTGTCTTTCCGTCCATCTTCGCATCTCGCAAGAAACTAATTAACGCATCTCAACGAAACTATATATAATGGTATATTTTGAAATCTTTGTCGGTTTTTACCAAATCTTGAAAAAAGTAATGAAAGCATTTCTTCGAATCTTCATATTATAACACCTTAGTCATCAATTAACATATGGAATACATTTTTCCTTAATCAGTAGCATCTTTCTTGATGATACAGAGAGTAAAACCGTAAATTATATTATACTAGCTGATACCCGCCACTTCGTACGCGTGGATTAAGAATTTATTTGCCAGAATTGAATATAGAAAGTTGTTGGTAACGAAGGATTGGTCTCAAACAACACCGAGTCGGCATACTATGACCGGAAAGCCATCACGTAGGGAATGTGGGGGGGTTTAACTAAGGACAACTTTATTTCAGCTTGAGCATCCGATTCTTGGGTTCTAATAACTTTAGCTGCTCGTGCTCTGCTAGAGCTACAACTTAGGCCAGTTTACACCCGCAAGGCATGTCAAAAAAGAAGGCAAAAAAACTGGTGCCAGAAACTTTTAAGCAGACACAAAGTAATAGGACAGAGAAAATCGACATCATACTAAACAATACGTTTTTTCTCTAAATGAAATTTATTAACAAGTTATACACTAACATAATGCGCGAGAAATATAGCTTGAGCAAGCAATGTCACATTACAGACTAACACACACATCCGTCTCTCTGTCACCATTCGATAAGTTCTCAAAATTTCGTGACTACAACTGTTAATCATACCGAAAAAAAAAAATGTCCTGTGCCCTCCCTACAGATTTTATTGTCAAATTCCGTCAATATCGGTATAGGCATTTAGTCGCAAAAACGTAACAAAAGACAGAGACTTACTTCCGCATTTATAGTATTATTATTGCAGATCACACACACACTGACTGCGAATCACCCTTGAGGGATCAATACAACGTAAAAAAGTGTACATCTACAGCATTACAAGACTACCTACGACTTTCCTCGCATTGCCCCCCTAACTTTGTGATATCTACAATATATTCAATCCGAATTACCGACGGCCCAGTCGTGACTCTTACGATCAAAAACAATTTTAAAAATCTTAGCTTCCACGGAGATTTAAACCATAGACCACGACCCAAACATTATTAAGCAAGCGCTTTAACCACTGAGCTATCTGACCGTTACACGGAAAAACAGCACAGAGACCTCCACATCCAACGCGTCTGTCTATCGCCGTGTAGTAATTTTTGGAAATTATAAGATAACACGCGTTATTTATACAGATAATTTTTCAGCCAAATGTAGACAGTATTTTTCTCGTTGTTTTAAAGGATAAGTCTGCAAAGTTTCATCGAGATCGGATGAAAACTGTGGGATTGAATGAAGAACAATCAAACATAAATTCACCTTTATATATATAGATTTTCCTGGTGTACGCATTCGAAATTGCACTTAATGGTAGTTTATGCCATCAGTTCATCATATAGGATACTTTTTATCCTGATTAATATCAAACATCGTTTTTAACACACAGGCCAGAACCGTAATTTTTGGAATGTTTGTTGGTCGGATCAAACAAAACCCAATCATCTGAACGAAACTGTGCGCAATGTAATGTTAGTGATAGCTCACGTTTGGTTTAAATATGGCACTGCCAGCCTGAGAAATAAAAAAAACTGAAACGCTAATTTAATTGATCCCTGATAGAATCTATGAGTTTAAAATTGTCTGGCGCAAACAGTTTCACGGCACACGCGGGCATATCTATACATAATAAATTACAATCTTTGTACCTTTATAAATTATTTTTGTTCTCCTAACACTTATTGAACTCTATAATACTGAATCAATACATCGTTGGTATACATTGTTAATAATAATTAATGATGGAAAATTACGACTTATGTAAATGTGCAGATTACATTTATTCTGCTCTCAAAACTAATTTTATTGATATTTATCGCTGATGTTGAGTCATCAAAAACTCGTGCCAAATTGAAATAAATTAATTGTTCTAATTTAGAAAGGGAACAAAACCGACCGAGAGTGTTTCTGGTACTCACAAAATATGGTCAGCCACGCGTTTTTCTTGACAAAATCTAGGATCTACGTAACTGATTCCTCTCTTTTGGATATTGGCAGGTGCTGCTAGCTCTGTGGAATGGTTGTCTGAGGGATTCACTTTATACTTAACGCCATTCACATTGCCGTAACGAGACTTGTCTGTTGAGAAAAAGTCTTTACGTTTGGTTCACAATACAACTACGTCAGCATTCTGGTCGCAACTCACTTTTTCCTAGCTGCCGTGTTTTGTTTAATTTCGAGAGGGGACAGCAGTCTGTTCAACCCGAAATCGGAAAACATCAAGCGGATGAGGACAAAAAGCTCTCTGTATTGTTTCACAAGGTCCAGCAAAAGCGAATAAGTGCAGACGGCAGAATAAAAGCGCTCCTATAGGTCGCTGAAAGACCCCTTTCCTCTTCTCTTCTCCGCCGATGTTGCTTAGTAAAGTTCCATACAGTCCCACTCTGAAAAACTCAAGCAGAGGACACTATTGGTTCCAATCGACCACATGAGTAGGGAACGCGATGTAAGTAATGGTCCCACTATGAGTAACCTGCCAGAATACAAAAGATATATTCTTTTAGGAAAGGAAGTAAACATTCGATGGGAAAAACAGAAACAGCCATAGGAACTACAACACTGATCGCTGAAGCGTACCAGAACAAAATGCTTTCTCCTTTTTTCTACTACTATAGTGTTTTTCATTGTGTGCGAGCGCCAGTATTCAAACGTATTGCAGTTTATAAGCCTGCCACATGTTTCTCAGTTACATCCAACTTCCGTGTATTCTTTACATACTTACAAATGGCTACATCTACAAGTGTTGCCAAGTAACGGAACTGCATTATACTATACTTAGGGGTCAGGCTACAACCAGAAAACTTTATTCCTGCTGTGAGTTGTACGCCATGTTAACTAACCATGATCGGAAGTTCCTTTTGCATCTTCACTACCTAAATTGTTTACACTTTATCCTACAATATCCTCCTTTTGCATCTTCACTACCTAAATTGTTTACACTTTATCCTACAAAATAAATAAGTTATTGTGGTTTAACAGTTTCACAATAATTATTTATTTCATTGTTATAGTATATTAAGAGACTGCTGTAATATTCTACTTTTTTTCAGGAGAAATGACGTTATGAATGTACAGTACAATTGACGTGATATAAAAGCTGCTAGCTTTTTAGAGGTATGCCACAGCAATACGGGTATGGGATCCACATTTTTTGTATCAAATTCAGGAGTTGGAGTGGGTACAAGTAGAGTAACGAGATCTGTTTATGGAAATCACCACAGAAGGCATATAGTAAAGGCGGTGGATGCTATCTATACTCGATACTACTTACTACACTCTGCGATAACCGTGGCGCCGCAATTTGATGATGGATTCTTATGTAACTCGACGAGACAAATTGAAAATGAAGAATAAAATTTCTTGATATCTCACTTAGTTCTCGAAATACTGTACCTCAAAATTGACGTGGTTAGGTTGAAATGCGGACTGGACCAGAAGAAAAATTTCGCCATAGCCACATTAGGTGATGAATTCGTATGTAATTCAACGAGACAAATCGAAAATAAAGAATAATTGTTTTTGATGTCTCGCTTAGTTCTCGAGATATTGCATCTCAAAGGTGTGGAGGTTAGGTGAGATCCGGCCTGGACCAGAAAAAAAAACACTATGCCTACATGGTGGAAATGCACATAGGTGTTTTATTTTTTTCCTAGTGCTTGTTGTTAGGCTGAAATATGAAATACAGCCTGGACCAGAAGAAACGTCACCAAAAGCACAGGAATTATACCTATAACTGCTTTTTAACATGCTATACTTCGAAAAGCAAGCGAGATATCAAAACATTTTATTCTTTATTTTCGATTTTTTTCATCGAGTTCTACAAGAATTCAGCATCAGATTGTGGCGCTACGGTAATGATAGAACTGCCCACTCTGTGGAACATCGGGAAATTTGTCGATATTCACATATCCCCACAAGCCCTTTGACGTTAGAAACAGTAAGGACTTTATTTAATGGTCATTGGAAGAAGGGAGACAAGTGAAGACCTGCTGGATGTGTACAAGGTGAACGTTAACGAAGATTGTTGAATGCATATTTCACGCTAGTGTAACAGTCTGGTCCCCTAGCAGAGCCGATAGACGTTTTCACTTTAAAAATTACTATGGGGGACAATAGTGTAGTATATATGAAACATTTTCTCGTGACTAGCCGAGTTAACGAAGTGCTATAATTACACGATATTTCGGCGATCATATACGTTGTCGCCATCATAACACTTCTTTAACTCGGCTAGTCACCCGACAGCATTTCATATATTCTCAACGCGGAGAGAGTACGTTCTTATGTAATAGTGTAGTACAGCGGTTCCCAATTAGTGGTAAGAGTACCCCCCGGGGTACATGAGGTTTCTTCAGGGGTACGCGCAGTAGTCTCTTGGCTAAGATGATCACTAAAATAATTGAAAAAAATTGACTTTAATCAGCCAAAAGAAACATTACTATCACCCAAATATATTTTAAGATAAACTGTGTTTGTGTCAATTATATTATTGTAATCCTGTGGTTGTGAGAAGCACTTTACTGGGATGAACGAATTCATTTATTTATCATTTCTGCTGTAAGGGGTACGCGCGGTTGAGCTCCTTCTTGCAGTGGTACTCGGGAAAAAATAATTGGGAACCACTGGTGTAGTAGATAACATCAGGAATATAACACGTGCAAGAGGCTTAACAAATCTGGCTACAGAACTAGCGACTGAAGGTATGTCATGTTAGTTACAAAACAACTGATTGCGTGAATATACTGTTGTGACCTGACAGGTTGGAATTGTCTGTTAACTGCTCCCTTCAGATCAAGTCACAATGATGGTGCCCTTTCCATAGATCAGAGCATCAGCCAACGCTCGCAGCTGGTCCTAATTTCTCATCTGGCCATCAGTGATTCGTCTGCCAGTTTACAGAGAGCCACTATAAAAGCCAGCGAACCTTCTCCAGTTTTACTTATCGTGAATCGTGAGATTGTGGTCAGGAAAAATCTGGAGGCAGTAAATAATATAGTGTCACATCACGCATTCATCCATCTACACTTAGTTAATTTCTTCTTTCAAAGTTGTTTTTGTTAAAAGAAAATTTATTGGGAGAGATTATCTGAATGACGAAACGTCCGACATTCAAAACTATCTGACTGAAATTTTATGGAATATATTAAGAACAAAAAATTTAACAATGCTTGATTTCATTTACCACTTTAATCTTACAGGAAAGTATGTAGACAATACTGTGAGCGTGCTAAAGTTCTAGTTTTCGTAGAATCTGCTCAGTCTGGTGTTTCCTAGAAAAGTTTTTACTGTTGTAAATTTGTAACACTTGTCTGTTCTTGTGTGAGTATAATCATCAGAATTGTATACTACAATTTCCTGCTTCTTATTCTGTAATTCTCTAGCTATTATAAAGGTATTATCTGTCTTAATTTGGTCAGAAATGTTTTCTTACTAACTTTAATAAAAAGCAGTGTATTTACATGAAATATGAGAAAAACTTACAACTAACAAACTGAAAAGCAGTAGAGTGTTTTATAAACAATAATTCGATTTTTGGGTGATATGTTAAGAAATAAAAAATTCATAGGAAACGTTGCTTACAGTTTTGTATATATGGCAAAGTGATGTCTTGCGTTGAGTCATTGACGGCTTCCTGTAGAGGGCATTAGGCATTGATAGGACACAGTGGAGCGAAATTAATTAGATGTTGCGCTATTGGTTGGATATTTGAGCAGTGCAGCCCAGCAGAGAGTATAGCATACCTCCTAACTATATTTTACTATATTATGGTTTGGCATATAGATTGATAAATTTTAGAATATTCAGTTTATTAATGTATCAGTTTCAGTATTTGTCTCTTGTAGAACTGTTGATGTTCATTGGCTCAATTCGTGAGTTCAGCAACTCTTTGGCGTGGGAACATTTAACTCTGTGAGCGGTTAGATGAAGGCAAGCTATCAAGGTGTTCGGTTGAGCGCGCGTGCGACAGTCTCGCAGATCCCAGAAAAAAGAAAGGTAAAAGTCTCGGGATTCCGAGGGCTCCTGCCATTTCCTGCAGGTAGCGCTCCGCACTCCCATTACAACCATTGGCACTATAATGGATGTGGCGGGGTCAGCTCCACGCTCCGGCCATTCTTTACCGTCCCGCGGAGATTCCTCCACGGTGCTCACTGGATAGCAGGCTGAGAGGGAATGGGGAACCGTTTCGGACGTTCAGCTTCGAGGAAAGAATCCTCTGCCTCGTCGGGAATCGAACCCCAGTCGTCCGGACCCCAGTCAGGCGCTCTACCGCCTGAGCTGCGCGGCCGTTTTCCCAGAAGAAGTCTTTTTTATTAAAATTCTCCCTGTTTTGACCAGTACTGCATATGTCTGGAGTAGAGTTGTAAAAAACGGTTTTTTTTTCTGGCTTGAAAAAAAAACGTGAAAAGAAACATGTTTTTTTTTCTGGAACATGTTTTTTTTCACAACTACTAAATCTCAAATTTGTAAGGCAGTTATCGTTTAAAATGACTGTTTTAGAGTTTATTCTAAGTACTTACCTTAGTTTAAAATCTACTATATTTTTCTGGTTCAGTAGGAAAAAAAATTACGAAAATATTGGCAAAATTGACTGAAATTTTCTTTATGAACGGGGATTTCCCGAAGAGACTAGGTTGCGCGAGAAGGAATCCCCATTCCCCATTGTTTGGAATGATACTTGCCATTTGAAATAGTGCTGCCAGCCCTACAAAATTACCTACAGATCTTTTAAAAAAATTAGGAATTTAAAATTTATCCAGTTTTTTGCCTCTTTTTATTACTTATTGGGTTTTCCTTATATTCGTATACTTATTAACTCTCAGAGTATAGTGGTACTGACTCATTAAATTGTCAGTAAGGGAGCGTGCATAAACCACATAGCTCCACTTTGGCTTCCTGTGAACCCCCACCTAGCCCTACGTGGCTTTTGCCTCCCCCCCCCCCCCCGCTCACGTAGCACGTAGCTTTCTTCCGTTTTGATTCCAGAAGACATTTTGTACTGTTTTCTCTTGTCAGACTATTGTAAATTACATACGGATATAATTAACTGAGGGAAATAAATACTCACATGCTGTTGTGAGTTCAGTTCCTCATTTTAACTGTGAAAAATATTACGAAAGGAAAGTTACGTGGCCTGGCTCGGAACCCCCCCCCCCTCTACCCCACGTAGCCTTCCAGCGTAGCCTTCCAGCTAACCCCTCCTCCCTCTGGACCGAGCCACGTAGTTTGTGCACGGTCCCTTATTATGAATCGTTTCCTTGCAACCGTTGGTGTAAACAAACGATTGAAAAGAAGTGAAACTCCTATTTTGTATGATAATAGATTTTAATTCAAACTTAAAAGACCGTAATACAGAACTATCGGCGCAGTCTTTATGCACAGTGTGTACTTTGCTCACAATTTAAAATTGTAATCTCAAAATCTTTTGCGTACAATACAAGAACAACCAGTAAAAGAGAATTTAACTATTTCTGAAGTTATGGATCTAGAGGAGACAGAAGAAGAGACAGAAAATTCCGACACCGATCGAACTAGTGTTGGTAGTGCTGATACTAGTGAATGTGGTACTGACGTAGAGGATGAATAAAATTATGTTACCTATATAGATACACTTATGAATCATTATATGATTCGGTAAGACTTAAAACACACTTGTAAAATGTAAGTTCTTTAAATAAAACTATCAATTTAAATATATTGTTTCCTGGGAAAAAAAACAAAATAGAAAAAAAACACGGGTGCTATGTTTTTTTTCATGTTTTTTTTTTTCACAAAGCTGAAAAAAAATTTTTTTTTTTCAGTTTGCAACTCTAGTCTGGACTTACCTTTTAGTATTTAACCTTCGCAAAACACTGCAAACAACGCAATGTTCGAGATTTTACTTCAACTATGGCTCAAGATCCCGTCCTGTCATCTAGAGCGTGGTGGGTGAAGGTAACGCTCTGGCCTCACATTCGGTATGATGCGGGTTCCAATACTCTTCCGGCTATCCAGATTTCGATTTTACATTATTTCCCCAAAACACTTCAGGCGAATGTTGGAATGGTTGTTTAAAAAAAGGTTGACAGTGTACTGGCGTGATTATTGATTTTGATTTTAATTAAAAGTCACTTATCTAAACACAAACAATTGTTAATTAAATAAAAGGTTCTTTAAGCCGCGGTCGCCAGGTTTAGGTACTGTTCTCCATCGGGATAATTAAATGAGAGAGTCACACAGTTTAGGGTGAACATCTACCCATAAAACTTTAATATAGTTCATTAACCTCTGCCACTACACCGACGGAAAGTACTACCACCAAACAATATATCAACAAGGAATCGGACTTCTTCTTCGAAAACCACAGATTCGTGGGATAAGAGAGGTTGACTCACAAAATAGACTCCCACATTCACTATCGTCCTCTTAACGCTATACAGTCACTTGAAAACACAGCATTCACTTTAAAACAGAGAGTTCCACATATCACTGAGCCGTCCTTCTCACGGTTCGATATATTTGCCGCCCGCCGCCGTGTTCTCTTTGCTTTTGTCGGGACCTGAGTCGATTCCCGCTGCGCTGGTGTTTATATCGTTGCCCTGGCACAGATAAAATGGGCGGCTCGGTGGCTCTCGGGGCAGTGAGTGGTGTGGCGTCGCGGAGGTCTTGTGCTCCGCGGTTCGGTGTATGGGGACCTTGTGCTCCCGTTTCTGTTATCCTTCTAGTTGTCTTGGAACTTGTCTGCAGCTCTAAGGTTACAACTGTGCACTAAGTCTATCTCCAGCTATCTGATTGTAGGCTCGTGTTCTATGCTTCCTGGTCCAGTTATGGACTGGCACATATGTGGTTGAATTGTGCTTGATTCGAATTGCATGGAATTACTGTGTAATGTTACATGTGAAGGGTGGCTGATGATGGTGCAAACCGTTACAAACCGGTGAATTATGGATAGTATGTTCTGGTGTTTCTTAAGCTGTTGCGCCACTATCACCTTAACTAATAATTGTGTGCGCTTAACCACATTCTAATTTTTCTTAATAATTGTATGCATGATGGTTAATATGGTTTTGGTGTATTTGTTTCATTTGTGAGCCTGATCAAGGCGCTGATCTCCCGGACTCTCCAAGCGCACTCGGTGAGCTCGCCGTGGGAGCATTTGGACGACAGTGTGTTCACTGGGCGCGGCCTACCCGGCGGTGCGGACCCGCAGGTGAAGTTATTTACTTCCACCCGGAACTTCCTACCCAGGCCCAAGTGCGGACCGTGTTATGTCTTATCCCTCAGGGATTTGCAGAAATATTTACTTATTTTGTGTGCATAGTAATTGTAAGGTTATGCTTAGAAATGTATCTGTTGTGAAGTGTTGTGAAAATGTTAAGGGACTACATCCCGCATTGTGATTGGGGTATTGTATCTGGTTTGAAAATAAGTGACATTACTCTCACTTACATTGCATTACATTTTCTGATATTGTTGAATTCTTTCTTAATAAATGAATTGTTATTATTGAATGATTGTCAAGTGAGAAACGCGTTCCCATCCGGCACCTTCCATTTCCCTGGTAAATTGTTTGGGGCTGCCCTCCTATTAATAAAACCATATCAATCACAAGTCCCCGTCATCCACTTCACCGAAGTTTTCACAATTTCTGCTATTAGACCGAAAAATATTCCCGCGTCAGACCTTCACCTGACGAAGGACAAAGACTCACTACTATACAAAGACAACATCACGTTTGCTGACGGCGCCGGCCACAGATATTACTGTATGGCTCAGCCGTATGTTATGTTACAAGGTCATGGCTGAATTCCTTCTGCTCCTTGCCTCCAGTCCTTTCCCGCCTGTAATGACCTCGGTGTCACCGAGGCGTAAAGCCATAAGCAAAGAAACAGCCATCTTAAATTTAGTTTTCCATGGTTTATCCATATCACTGCAGGTGAATGCCGGAATAGTCCCCTCAAAAGGCCGAATTCCTTACCGTCCCTTACCCCAATCTTCTTTAGACTTTAATGACTTCGATTTTGACAAACCGTAAGACTTGAAGCAAAATAAAACATCAAATTTGCAGCCAGAGAGAGACTCCTGTATGAATGCGATGTATTAAGCGTTTCCTTCAAAGAGGGATGAGCGAATCTTTATTCATGAATATTGTATTCTGATATTAATCTGAACCTTTGAATTAGTGAAGTTAAAGATATTGATCTTTGGTTTGAAGTTGGCTGACATCTCGATATAGTGCAAGCAAAAACATTGTTAAAAGATCTTAAATTTCTTTTTTTATTTGCATAAACATCATATTCATCTGACGAGAAGAAGCTTTTCTCAATAGGGTATATATAATATTTCACCAATTGGACTGATAAATTACCATTAAACTAAATCATAAAATTATAAAAACGCCTTCGTTTGCAAAATAAAAAGTGTGCTTTAATTTTACGGTTCGATTCGACACAAAAACGTTCCGTTTCCGCGAAGTTACATTTCCCATGATTTTGATTAATTAAAATCAATAAATAAAAATCAAATAAATTGGAAAAAACGTTGTAGCAGTAATTCTACAACAATAAAGCTTCCAAATAAAAATAATAAACGTATATTTAAATTTCATGCATATTTCCTATTTAACTTTGAGTTCTGATCCATTAATGTGAGTGTAGAACCTGAACGAAAATTTTAAAAGTAAAGGAATTATTATGTCGATATCTTCAAAGTGAATCATTCATGCAACAACTGTTATTAAGATTACCCAGCATGATAAACCCCATTATGGCTCAAAAGGTTTGTATTTTTACAGATTTAGAGTTAACGGTAAAATAACCGATCTCATTGAGTAAAGCAGATAATATCCGAAATATGTATGTGGACATGTAAACAGAATAGTCACAAAAACATACTGCAGAAAGAAATAGTAACACAAGCCGAGCGTGGTGGGTGAGCGCTCTGGTCTCGCATTTGGGAGGACGTGAGTTTGAATCCCCGTCTTGGCATCCAGATTTGGCTTTTCCATGGTTTCTCCAAGTCACTCCAGGCGAATGCCGAATTGCTTCCTTGAAAAGGTCAAGACCAAATTCCTTCCCGTTCCTGGCCCCCAATCCCTTCCCACATCTAATGACCTCGACGTCGACAAGGCGTAAAACCACAAGTAAAAAAAAAAAAAAAACACAAAAAGGGTTTTGCAGGCGGCTATTGTGATGTTGGTAAAGTTGTAACACATCATGTTTGGGAAAATATTATCAATCAGAGAGGCGGTATTGATATTGACATCACTGCTTTATCTCGTCGATTTTAATTAAAAAAATAATTGGCATTACTGATTAATGAAATCACTTTATAATGGCCTGCCTAGTTGGTGTACTGTCGCCCCTGACGTGGATACTGAACTGCCCAGTCGTGTTCCTGTAAATGAGACCCATAAAAGTTCGCTGTACATCGCGGCTGATGAATCCTCTGGCTACCTTGCAGTGCTCGCTGTCCGGATACTGCTGACCGGGCAGCTGCTCTCACCTTCTAGTTAGAACCTGCGCGCACGTGTTTTTAAGCACTATCGGTGGAAATTTCAGTGATTTCAAGCGTTATTTCAGCATGTTTCTTTACATATTAGAGTATGAGGATTGAGTTGATTGTTCTTTATGTAAATGTTACTTAAAAAATTTTCACCTCTTTAATTTCTATATTTTTCAAGAAAACTAATATATATTGATATATATATATATTACATATATCCTGACTTCTGAATATTGAATATAAAATAGACCTCCTCATAAGGCTTTATTTTTCGTTGAATTGCATTTCGGTCAGCTAAGGAAAACGCCATTTCATGTGATTTTTGTTTTTGTTTTAAAAGTTATTCCTTCCTTACAAAAACTAATTTTGAAAGTCAAATGGTAATGATATTCGTCAGGCGAACTCCTTTTGAGACTCTTCATTTTCTTCAACCAAATGCCATTTGACTCAGAAAACCAATTAGGAGCAATATTACGCAAAACTATTGGTCGGTTTAGGAAAATGATTAAATGTAACTTCCATTAGTTCAGTTTGAAATGCAGGAAAAACCATGGTAACAATTATTGTCTGTATGCGCCGAATAAGTTTAGGGAAATGCCGACGGCGTTTCTAGCTTGTCCTCCAAACGTAGCCATGACAGGCGGATAAATTTCTCGAGTGTTTTTTTTATTGCTTTGCGCCTCGTCGAGGATATTAGAGGGGTTAAAGGAGTGGGGGAAAGGAACGCGAAGGATTCTGACGTGGTATTTTGAAGGAACCACCCCACCATTCGCCTGGAGTGATTTGGGGAAACCACGGAAAATCCAAATCTGGATGCCCGGACAGGGATTCGAACCCGCATCTTACCGAATGCGAGGCCAGAGCGTTAACACTCACCCACCACGCTCGGTCCCTCCAGTGTTGTAGAGCGTACCACAGAGATAGAGGACGAATTGGCGGAGAAAAATTGACACCAGTTATCAGTTATTAATAGATCAAACTCACGAATTAACAAGGATAGATTTTTGTGGCTACACGAATTGACCATAATGGTGTGTTATGGTTTAAAATATATGCATATTCAAAATTAATTCAATGGTCGGTATTGGTGGGGATTTATATTTAATAACTGTGAACGGGGAAAGAAAGAAGATTAATAGCACAAGCGAGCTAATATTTGCAAATAACTTCGTCAGGGCAGAAGGGTTTACAAAGTTGTAGAGCATAGCACAAGAGGACGATACGTATTTGATATATTCTTAATATATCCTGAAAATAATACTGTGGATTTGGTACAGAGAAAAGAGTGAGTGATCATGAATCAGTTGTGACGGTTGTAAGAGGATTTAGTGATTCATTGCCCAAAAGAAAAAAAAGTCACATATTTCAAGAATAACTAACGTTGACATAGCAACCTGTTTCTGTAATGACTTCAAATTAATACAGCACACCAACCATAAAAATTAGTAATTTTTAAAACCTGCATATTAATTAGTGACGGCTCAGTCATATTCAGATGGACTGGTTATTTTCTTTGTCGGTAGATAGCGCTGTTATAGCAAGATGGTAATAAAGGTTACCTGTTTATGGGGTAGTTTTCACTTTAAATTGAAATTTGAAACCAACCATAAAGAAAGGTATCTATTTCTTTTACATCTAAATGTCAAGTATGAAGATTAGGCAATGGAATCAGATGGAGCCGAAGTAGGCCTATGTACAAAATTACACCATTTAGTTAAACGATTGGAAAAAAATGAATTGCCAAAACACTGACTTTAACCCGTCATTTTTGACGGACTGATAAGCTAGTGTTTTATAGTGGATAGTCGGAAGCATTAGGGACAGCATACTTCACAATATTATTTAACTTCAACTAAATACTGGTTTGAATCTGTATGTGGTTTCCCAAATCACTCCAGGCAAATGCCGGGATGCTTCCTTCAAAAGGCCATGACCGAATTCCTTCCTATTCCTTGCTCCCCCATCCTTCCCCTTCTCTAAAGACCTCACTGTTAAGAGACGTTAAGCAGTTTAAAAAAAAAAAAAAAAAAAAAAAAAAAAAAAAAAAAAAAAAAAGAAGAAGAATCTGTATGGTGGGTAAATGAGATATTCGAACACCGAGTTTCAACGCAGAATTTTCCATTCAACCTGGTATAAGATAAAGGAACGATTTATGTTTACAGAAATACATTACATGTTACATGTGAAAAACATTAACTTTTCAGTTTTTATGTTCAGAGTGAAGATAATAGATATTTAAATTATCAAATCAAGATCTAGCAACATGTATGATAGTTTTATTTCAATAAATAGCAAGAATTTTTTTAATTTCAATTTGTACAAATTAATTGTTTACTAAAGTCACTAAAAATGCAGTATGCATGGATTTTACGTTGCATGGGAAGTGAGGCCTGTAAATTTAAACTGCGAAGAATACCCTCTTTAATTTGACCTATTGAACTGAACTCATGAGAACGCAAATGAAAGCCCCGAAACTGCTCGAGACATTTATATATTTCTTTCTCGACGCTACGACTACTTGGATATTTGCATCTTCGTATTCCATTACTTCTGCACTACAGTGTATTACAGAGTCGAGAAACCAGCGTTAAAAAATATGAGTGAGCCCAAGGATGCCCAAGCATGAAATAGCGCATTATTATTCACTTTGGGACCATAGAAAATGTGAAGCATGAAGAATTTATAATTAGTTTAGGGTAAAACGTTTCAGATATAAGCATCTATAAATAATTGCAAACATGGATGAGAACTTGTCGACAAAGTCTAAAACTTTCGAAAATATGGTAAAAAAATACTTATATTTTAAAATAGACGGAATCAGTAAGCTATCCTAAGATGGAATCGGTACATGAATACGGCGGAAATTATATTAAACTAGTGTAAGCCCGTGACCGTTTTCTGCATATCATCACGGGTCAAGAATGGTTCAGTTTTTAAGGTCAAAGATTAAGAAAAGTTGACGTGATCTATTCAAATACGAACTCAACCTGTAATTCACCGTTAGGGTGAATAAAATTTCTTGAGCTTGAAGAGCTCTGAAGTTTTCATAGACGTATTAAACACGGACAGAGATGATTGCGATATCATTTTCAAAGATTGTGATTGATAGACTCTAACTTGCTGAAATACAAACTTCACTTGTATTTGTCTCTATAAGTTCATTTTGCAAAATTTGTAGATAAAGGGAGTGCGAAATTGCTTCGAAAGCATCGCGTTGTATTTTATTGAGGTTGGGGTAACATTCATAACGTAATCTTTGGTCATGGTATCTCTAACGACCAGAAAACGTAATACAGGTTATTAAATAGTTGAGCAACTCCGAAGAAATTAATTGCCAGAATATTCAATTCGGTAAGCCCTAACATATTTGATATGATGCCCACTTTGAATAACCTAATAAAACAAGTACAGCGAACATGAATAAAGATCATTAAGAAAGTGGTTAGTAAAATACGTATAAAATCACATAAAACATAATGTATAAATTTTGGTCAAGCAGAAATATTAGCGAAAGTTTTAACTAAAGTTAAAGTTACCCTAGGCAGGAATGACAATTGGCATTCGTAATTACAGCGGAAACCATAAGTAAGTTAAGTTTTTAAAAGTTTTTGACGTGGCTTTCATTAGCGACATGTTACTGAAAAGAAGTTCCACGTTTTTTCAGTAATAAAGTTTATCGAATTTTTTAACTGTGAAAAGTACTACGAAAAGCAAATTTAATGAATTTATTATGAAAATTAATTTTGTATCAGTTGCTTTGCTATTAAATTGTGGACATAACCTCGAATTTTTTCTAATGATATCTCTGGTCGCTGTTAATTTGCGAGGGACGGCTGGCGCTCGACGTCACCGTTCTGTAGCCTATAGCTATCGAGATGAGAGAGTGAGTGAGCTTAGGAGATTATATAGAAGATAATAGTAGTATAAAAGTTGTTTACCCTATGTTACTTTTTAGATAAGCAGTAACTTGAAATTTAAATCTGAATTTCACACCATATCTTTTGCAATTTACATACTGCCTTCCCGAAACATTACAAAGGTCAAAGCTGTTATTATCGATATTCACGAACAAAATTTACTACCTGAACTTCTTGCAGGGCCTGAATTAGACGAAGTGTGAGTACTTTCTAGGAGCTGGCGTGATCGCTATTAGACGCAGCCTAGCTGCAGTTGTTCCAGCCTGGAGGCGTGTACCACCCGTCTAATCCGCAGGATCTCGCACAGCACCGCCATTACCGTGACGTAGTGCCGCCGCCTTTTTGATAGCGATTAATTAACAGTGTATCACGGCCGCCGTATTACGCGCAAGGACATCTCGATTACTGTTAATTTAGGCGCAGTTGAGGCTAGCTGGAGCAGGCTGCCTGGTCTCGGGGAATTTAGGGTTACACCTTCACTAGTGGATGTCTTTCAGGACGATGACACTTATGCATACCGCGCAAACACTGCTGTACCATTTTTTCGCCGGCTCTTTTCCACTTGATTGGATAACTGAATGGAAGCGACGGTGTACAGTATTCCGACCTGAATTATTACGTCCAGGATTTTGTCGTTGATAATTCGGACTGATGCTCAGATTTCTGTCGAGTAACAGCTTTCGTGATTTATAGACTCAAAAACTGAATCCAGCCCACTTCAAATTTGGATAAAAACTGTCAGTAAAGATTAAACTTTTTTGAAAAAATAGATAAATGGACTGTTACTATAGAGACTGGACGAGAATAACGCTGCGGCGTAAGCCTTCCCTGCGATTTGCGTTAGGACACCAACCATCAGAGGCAAAGAAGCTTACTAACGCAGATTACGCAAGAAATCAAATCAAATCATCGTAAGGCATTGTTGGCCGGAAGATCTTTAACAATTGTTCAGCAGCCAGGTGACAGGGATTTTGATTCCTCGCACTATGCTCCTCTTGTTGTTGCTAAGTAACCTAATTTAGCAATTCTTCCGCGTGTAGCGTACCTTCAGTTTAACATGAAATGCGAACCGCGGAACCTTTCTGATGTAATTCACATTACACAGCAAGCTGTGCGAAGGTGAAGACCAGGTTAAAGGCCTTCGTAAATTCCTGCTGAAACCAGATTCGATTTTTTTTTTTTTATTTATGGCTTTAAGCCTCGTCGACGTTGAGGTCATTAGAGGCGGGATGGGACTGAGGACAATGAACGGGAAGGAATTCGACCATGGCCTTTTTGAAGAAAGCATCCCGGCATTCGCCTGGAGTGATTTTAGGGAAACCATAGAAAACCCAAATCTGGATGCCCGGACGGGAATTCGAACCGGTGTCCTCCCGAATGCGAGGCCAGAACGTTAACCGCTCACCCGCCACGCTCGGTGTCAGATTCGAAACGGGGATCTTTCGATCTCCAGGTAGATGTCTTAACCACTCAGCCACCAAACGTTCTATTACACAAAAGAAAATATATGTTGGGCACGTGATAAAATTTTGCTTTGAAGGGTGCGGAATAGCCAATATGTATAAATATTAAATATTTTTAGGTTTGAAGGATCACTTAATTTAATTTCCAGGTATTTTGATATCTTTATTGTCGAAACCGGTGTTTAAAGGTATGATACGTAACATTTTAATAAGAAGTAGATGTGTTTTTAATGAGCGTATAGTCAGTTGTAGAATATTGTGTGGGCGTGTTCGTAATGTAAATAGCACCAACGCCAACAACTGAAAAGTTTGTTGAGAGGGGCATTGCTGAAAGTATTATACGTTCACTAGGTTCAGTCTGCACAATCTAGACCAGCCAATTCGATCATGGAATTGTGGGGCCACTTAGAGTCATGAGTCCAGATAGCACTTCAACAATCTTCTCCAGGCAGAAAGATGTTGGGGGATTATATGCCAATTAATACCAGTCATACTGCCTATTTCTTTGTCCCATCGCCACAATACCTATTTGTTTACTCTGAGCGGAGAATGAAACACGTAGCTCTAACTGAATGCGATTTATTGAAACCTGTCATCAGCTCATTCAATAGTTTTCTATAGAACAATAGCTCTTCAGGTTCTGTTGAGCTGCAGAAGATGTCGATCGAATTTAGACATGGAGCGTAATGGGATCGTGGACACAGCTCTGCCCATGCCAATGCGGAGGTAGAAACGGATTCCAATTTTCCTTGAGCAATCTTACATAAAATTGCTTGAAGATTTCTCGGGCGTGCAGCCGGGTCAATTGATCGCAGATGTACGAATTTTCGATGGCGTAACATGCCATCATCTTCAGGTAGCGTCCACTGGTCGGCGTGAGGAGCGCAGTCCAGGGCGCGACTGCTGGTCTGCTCCGGGGGCGGAAGCTATAAATATCGACGCCCCCGGAGCAGACCAGCAGTCGCGCCCTGGACTGCGCTCCTCACGCCGACCAGTCGACGCTGCCTGAAGATGATGGCATGTTACGCCATCGAAAATTCGTACATCTGCGATCAATTGAGCCGGCTGCACGCCCGAGAAATCTTCCAGCAACAGATCCGCCGGGAAAACTTACGATTACACATTACATAAAATTGTTGTATTTTCTTGAAATTTACTAACGTCACAACTTACATCGTCTCCTAATCATTTTAAATTCCACTCCATTTAACGGGATCTTCCATTCCAGAGCTATGTTACGAAAATTGGAATGAATATCTTCAAACCGTAACTTGATGAATTGCGTCGTAAATTTACTGATCGAATCATTTTCAACTCCTTCCCACGCCCCCACACTTACCACTACCCTGTTCTCAACCACCAAAATCCAGGCAAGAGTTTCATATGTTCTACAGCGGTTTGAGGGGCAAAAACATACTATCGTTCTTTGAACCTGATCGATGCTTTTCTGTCACTTAACAATACATAACTGCATATGGTGGATTTGTAACGATAGTAAACTGTTACTTCTTTCTCTCGTGGCTGTTTCTCGTGATCCTGCCGTAAAAAATTATAACTTAGCCTTTACCTTCATTAATACTGATAATCAATAATATGCCAATGTGAGCCTTCAGTACTATAAAACATGTACGTAAAATTACCTGTGTTACGATAACCATATTTCTCTAGTAATGTAATCGGATGTAGTGCTAATAGCTAACCAATTTTCCTCATAAAAAAAACCCTCTAAAATGAAAATAGCTTTCGAATTTAATTTACTCGTATAGCATCATCTATCTTTTTAACAGTGATCAGATTACAACTCAAACACCGAGCGTGGTGGGTGAACGGTTAACGTTCTGGCCTCGCATTTGGGAGGACGCGGGTTCGAATCCCCTTCCGGGCATCCAGATTTGGGTTTTCCATGGTTTCCCCAAATCACTCCACGCGAATTTTTTTAAGGCCTCCTGTTTGCAAGAGCGGTAGCACCCAACTCTCCTCTCCCCTCCCCTCCCCTACCGTAACGTTAGGATCGACGTCGCAAGTAGTTTGTAGACCTTTTTTTTTTTTTTTTAAAAAAAAAAAGCTTTACAGTTCTTCAAAGAATTAAACAGATGTCGTGAGATTCCTGTCTATTTCCCCCCCCCCCCTCTTTCCTTGGTGAGATTTCGCCGGACCCCCATCCCCCATATTTCATCTCACGTAATTAATGGAGGCCCTCTTACGATCACACAGTGATCTTTACGTCACTCTTACCGTTGACAAAAAAAGGGATGTCATAGTTACTGGCAACAGCTGCCCTCTTATTAAATTCTGCTTCAGCAGCTTATACACGTGATTTTCTATAATATGAAACATAATTGAGGGTTATTGATTCGTTCGAAAAACCCGTATGTTGGTTACGGTTGTCTACATGAGCTTGCGGTAAGGTGCATTTATATTGAGGGGAAGGGAAGGGGGGATGAACTCCTTTTATCAACGTCTCTTATGCGGACCACAGTCGTGATGTAATATTTTAATTTATTTCATACAATATTGTGACAAGTACTGTAAGTCTCTCTACATGCTCTTCTATCATCATTTTTCTTAACAGCTTTACTTATATTTAAGAATGTCATGAAAGCAAAAGAAAATAATTGACGAAATGTACTTACGCAAAAACTAAGGGGCTTGAGCGTTTGAAATGACCTTACTCTTATGGAAGGAAAAATCTAGTTCGGACACAAATCTAGATGTCGCGTGTAGCCTTCATCTCGTTTGTAATTTTGTTTTCGTGCTGTCAATTTAGCAGCTGAGAAAGATTTATGCGACTAGCATAGAATAATACTGCGCGCCAAAGAAATTCCTGTAGTGATAACATCACGGTTTGCCATTATATTCTCGATATTCTTATTATTGTCTCAATTAAAAATTTCTTTCGAGCGCGATTGCGATATCAGAGGTACGCCTTCATCACATGAACGTCATTGTTTCACTTCCCGACTATACCTCAAAATTTATGAAAAAACACTGATAGTTCAAGACTTTTCAGACTACGGAAGACGGAGGCGTATTGCTGACGCTACGGCGTCTATTCGACTGTCACGGGTCTCTAGAACCTGAACGAAATAAAAGTTTAAATTCATAAAAATAAGGAGATTTGAGATAAAGCTGTTAAGAGATCATTACATAGACAGCTAAGATATTTTTCGTTTTTTTTATTATTTGATAATAGAGACAGGCTGGTAGGTCATATTTTGAGACATGCTGGATTGGTTAATTTGTTAGTGGAGGGAACAATCGAAGGTGAGAACTGTATAGAAAGACAGAGATTAACCAGACAAAAGACTAACGACAGCAAAAAAAATTAAAAAAGAAGTAATAAATACGAGAGTGGCCGCTAAAATTTAGCCCATAACGCTTACTGGGTTTAACTAAAACCGATATTACTTAGAAACTTGAAATTTGTCCAGAATATTGACCACATACTTTATTTAAATTAAAAACACTAAAAGAACTTACGTTTTATATACTTTCGAAGTTTCAAGTAAAATAAAAAAAGTTTCCGCTTTTATGTCAGTTTGCCATATATTAACTCTATTGTATTAATAGTGCTCTGAATTGAGACTGCATTGCTAGGATATAAGTACCACAAATTTTATTGGTAGTGAAGTGTTACACTAGTGGTTTGGGCATTCATTTTTGTACCAAGCTACTACCTACGGGCTTATCAGATAAGACAATTAGAAGACTCTCGGCACCCACTACATAATCACGCTACCATCCCACATTCTGAGGTCCAGAAAGAGTTTCCCATCAACCACACCAGAGACTAGACGAGTAAAGCTCTGGCAGGAAAACTGCAGCGATCATAATCGCGAGCCTAAGGAACTACCTGGGAGACATAATATAAGGTATACTAACTACACGGAGGGCAATTAATCGCCTCAGTCAGGAGACTCTAAATGCGAAAGCAACCTGAAGAAATGGGGTTATATGGAGGACGAAACATGCGAATAAGGAGCAATGCAGACACAAGATCACATACTCCTCTGTCTACTCTTAGACGAACCTGTGAATCAGCAGGATTTAATCATGCCAAAGGACAACGTTGTGAAAGGCCGCTGAATACTGGAGTGAGAAGATATAGTAACCCGATCTACTTATAGGAGCCAGGACTCGCGCGTGATGTATTTCAGTCTTATAGCTTGATATGACAGCTATCCTGATGAAGGCAATGGAAGTAGTTGCCGAAACGTTGATAAATAAAGAATTTATTAAAGACTTTATCCGGCAGAAAACCCGCGAAGTATTCATTTCTTCATTTTAAACGTACCTTGGCTGAAGAGGACTTAATTTGTTTACCAAAGAGAATGCTTAGAAAACTGCTGAAAGTTGGAGGAAGAAGTTTATTTGGTTTCTGAACACGGGGAGTAAAGTAAGTATCAGATACGAGATATCAATCACATTCATTACAATATAGAAACATATTCGTGCAAGGATGGACTCTTTTTTTTATTATTATTATGACTTTACGTCTCGTCGACGTCGAGGTCATTAGAGGTGGGAAAGGATGGGTAAAGTGGAATGGTAAGGAATTCGGCCATGGCCTTCTCTATGAAGCATCCCGGTATTCGCCTGGAGTGATTTGAAGAAACCAATTAAAACCCAAATCTGGATGGGGATTAGAATCCACGTCCTCCTGAATGCGAGGCCAGAGCGTTAAGCACTCACCCACCACGCTCGGTGCGATCAACTCTTACTTGCCGGTTTATTTTATATTTACACATTGAATTAAGTGATAATATTAGTGTTGATACCACAAGAACAAGACTCGAAATAGAACCCAAATAACCGTTATCAAAATAAAAACTTTAGATGAAACTGGTAAAGGTGTAATGATAATGGGATCAATAATACTCGATTATAATTCGCGAGAAGTTCCGACAGCTGCACTCAGTGAGTGGGGCCCGCGAGCTGTGGAGTGCGCCTGCGCGGCGGTCGTGCCAGCCGAGCGCCTGGCCAGTGGACTCAGTACACAGCGCACGTGCTCGGCGGGCGGCGGGACAACTCGGAGGTAAGGGACACGCGACCAGTCGCCCGCACCGATTCCTATCAACCTGACTCACAGCGAAGCGAAACATGAAATCTGTTTGATTTAGTTCGTTTATAAATAAACAGAAATATTATCTTTACTCTAAAAAAAATAAGAGAAGTAAAACAGCCAAAATCAGTGTGCGATATAATTTGACGAAGTTTAAGATTTTGAAGATTGATAGTATTTAGTCTAGTTCAAACTATTTTCATCACAAAAAATCGGGCAACCAATAGTTGAGGTTGAGAACGTGCTGCGAACTTCGAGGCTGCAAATGTTATTTTGAGTCAATTAATTAGAAAGCTTACATTTTACTTATGTGCAAAATATTCTTCTTAGTTCCATGTCAATTTTCTTATGAAATGATATCTTATTTTTAGGTATAATAAAAGTTTGAATTCTTTCGTGTGTTTTAAGTCCATCAGTATGTCAAAACCTTGATACTATTCACCGCAGGTTCGTTGAGAAATTCAATTTTTCCAGTTTTCATTTTGCCCCTATCATTTCTTCCTGTTTGTGTTATGTAGGTTTTCTTTTCATTTATCTATTCACTTCGAATTTCAGTAGCCAATAGTAAAATACTTGACGATATATTATGTTTTGGGAATATTGCTACTGAAACTTTTTTGAAAACACTAGTTTTTCTTACTAACGCCGATGCAGGGATATGCAGTTCGTTCAGTTTGTCACATCAATATATATGTGGTTTCTAAAGTAATTTCATACTGAATACGATACCGATTTTACTTTATCCGGAAAAATTGAAATGTTAATGTTTACAAAGCACTAGTGTAGCGTCATAGAGAGCCTTCTTTAAACCTTTTCTATTTAGATTGCTTACCTTTATCGAAAAGTCTAAATTTATACTATATTAGAAACTGTACTATATTAGATCACGAACAAAATATTTCAAGCTCTAATTGACGAGAGAATAGCTTCGGAGAAAAATCGTATGAGCGGCACCTAGTCGTTAGAGGTTGATGTTGTAGTACACGCTTTGACATCTGTGAAATTTTATCTTCAGTTTCATCTCAATGAGGAAAATCTTACCACAGATGCATATCTCTAATTACCAACTACAAATAAGTGTCACAAATATAATTATTGAAAACAATTACGTTCAAGATTTTTTTTTTTGCCGACCCCGGTAGCGCGGGGCTAGCGAGCTGGCTTCACGTTGCAGGGGTCGCCGGTTCGAGTCCGGCTCTGGGCATGGGTGGTTTTAATTACGTGTTGCGTCCGTCCTGTGTTGTCCTGTCACTTGTGACCGTCAATAACACTAGAACATTCTATGTACACAGTTGATAAATAATAGAAACACAGTTGATGGCTGAATGGCTACAAGGCCGAATGACATAAAAAAAAATTAATACATTTTGAAGAAATTCTTGGCTGCATTTTTAGTGGAATATTGCTCAACAGCAGTTAAATTGTTCAACTGGATGGCACTGTGTTTAAAAAATTTTGTAGCAGAATCTAGGAGAATATTTCATCACTTCTGAAAGTATAGATTGAAAAGACAATGAATGCACATCTACCAGAGAAAGGTATTGTGTTAGGAAAATGTTTATTGTTTAAATGTTCTCAATTTTACAAAAATAAACGGTCTTCTGTTCAAATTTGTTTTTTTTTTTTTTTTTTTTTTTTTTTTTTTTTACTTGAATACGAGCTAATAGCTAGAATTTGGAGGATACACACTCTCAGAAATTTGTAAAATAAGTTATCAGATCAACAAGTCGATCAAGATGTGTTCTAGAGGACCATACAATCTTACTGAAGGAGAAAGTATTTAGTGTTTTAAGGCGCATCCACTGCGAAAATGCGATTCGAAATAACATGTGCCTGTTACGGTTAAATAAGACGTGCTGACCAAATTCAAAGCAAGAAATATACGGATGTGGTTAACTAACTTTTGTTCGCATGGGTGAAGGTATTTGGAGGAATTTAAAATATTAACACAGGAAGAACCGGGAATTATAAATGCAAATGAAATATGTTTAGATGAAATATTCCAGGTGTGGAAGCAATTATATCACCCTTAGAAGAAAAATAAATTAGTATTTAGGTGAATTTTTATGAAAAGAAATTTATTGTGCTATAAGCGGAGAATAGAAGGAAAAGAGAACGCACACAGAAAAAAATTAGTTCGTAGCAGAGATCGAAGATATGGCCACAGTCACGGGAACAGGAGGCTTGACCCGCACTATGGAACAGACGGCTTTTCTACTGGTGTAGTGACAATAATATAAAATTTTCAACCCTCAGTTTTTCATAAACGACGACCCAATAGAACGAACAGCATTTTACAAGATACCTGAGGTGTCATTCTATTCCCATGCCCGCAATGAAGACGTCTAGTAGTTAACTTACAGAGAGAAATTGAATATGACGCTAAGAAATCTAAATGTTAACAACAGATTTTCATTTCCTGACCCATTGATATACAATAGATTTTAAGTCAAATATTAAGCTTTTAAACTCTGAGAACGCTATTTAAATCTGTTTTTTTTTTCTTGGGCTTTACGCCTCGTCGACAGCGAGGTCATTAGAGGCAGGATGGAATTGGGGCAAGGAACGGGAAGGAATTCAGCCATGGCCCATTTGAAGGAAGCATCCCGGCATTCGCCTGGAGTGATTTGGGGAAACCATGGAAAACCCAAATCTGGATGCCCGGATGGGGATTCGAACCCGCATCCTCCCGAATGCGAGGCCAGAGCGCTAACCGTTCACCCTCCACGCTCGGTTTAAATCTGTTCTCTAGTTTTTGGTGATGCCGAAACAAACATATTGACCGCTACAGATTAATGTATCGAGAGAAGAGGTTGCAGTAAAATACCATAACTCTGAAATCTCGAATAAACTTGTTACTATTCTTGAATTATTGTCATAAATTTTTTTTTTATTTACATCTGTTTAACGTATTACATAGAACTACGTAACAATTTAAGCAATACTACCTTTAAGCGTCTCATCTGAAAACTTTGTTATATTTTAGTTTCAATTTGAGAGGCTGACTAAACATTAAATCAGTAACACTCAAGACAGCAGAACAACAGAAAGACCATCGAGCCCTTTTTCTGTACGGGAATGTGCTGGCTTTATTAAATTAGATCCTTTTTACGACAAGTAAGTCACAAACATTCAGCAACGAATAGTTACTGGTGCTAAATCTCGCTGTGGCTTTCATCACAGGACTGCCGCGTCTGTTTCCGCTGTCAGATATATAATTAAAGCTACCGTAAGGGCGCAGGCTAACCGTCTGTGGTGACGTCATCAAGGTGTGCTCAGAAAAAGATCACATGCACGAGCACGACTCCATCCTACCGCCTACGTTGATCGCGGTAACCTCCGTGACGTCATCCCTAAAGCGACGCGTATTTTGCGCCGTGTTACGCCGCCTACTCCTTCCCCTTATACTCGTATTTAATGGGACTGAGCGCAACACGTCATACGCTCACGTAATAAGCTCGGCGCGTTTGACTGACTGCTTGGAGAGGAGCCTAGCGCTTCGCACGCTTCGTGTTGTCTCTTGGTTTCGGCGAAGTTCAAAGTTGTCATTTTAAAATGTCAAAAAGTACTACAAAAAAGCTCGGAAAAGCTAGGAAAGACCCGAAAACAGGTGAAGAGTTATTTATTTTGTATAATAATTTTATCGAACAATCGATTACATTCCAGCTACTAAAAAAATGTTTCGTAATTAATTCACATGTAGAACTGTGATAGTAGTATTTCTTCAGTGTAAATCGTCACGGTTGGTGCTGAAGAACTCGACGAATCGACATCTCACTTGAAATACTTCCGATTTGATAAATCCACCTCTGCCTGCTAGATGAATCAGGTTTTGGGTTGGAAAATCATCCGCTCTGAAGGGATTCTTAGATAAATAATAATTCCTAAGCAAGTTGTATAAGGAAAAGAACACAGGAACGACCAGGTCAACAGTTTCTGGTTTTAAATTAATAGGAGTTAAAAAAAAATCAATTCGGAAAATCGTGCTCATGATCGTCCACAATATGTTTGGGAACAAGCATAGTGATCTTCTTCTATCCATTTTAATACATTGAGACACTGCTCGTAAGTTAACCGCACTGATCAACACGTTGCTCTAGGAAAACACTTCTATGTCGCGATTAGACGTGATTAGGGCAAAACCGGTTCCTGTTACGCAAAATACTCGCCGCTAGCAAATATAAGTGAAATCGGTAACACACACGGCAATTTTATAATGAAACCCACAGTATAATGGTTGAAACTTTTAATAGAATCTATGGGGCATCCGGAGATCAAGTAGACTAAGAAACAAGTAATTGGCCCACTACAAATTCGTCCTCAGTGGAACTGATCAAGATACGTCTTCATATCTACACTTTCGTCTGTCTTAAATGAAGTTGTATATTTTTATTTACCAACTGCAGCTTGTGTGTCCGTATATGTTCGGGTGTTTCGAGATGAATTTTAACGCATATTAAAATCCTTTTTCTTTGGTGTAGTAGCGCTATTCGAAAATCATATTCTTCGCAGATTTTGTTAATAAATTTAACGACTGAAAATTAATTTTAAAGTCAGCATGAAGGATATGAAATGTTAACCTTGTTCCTTACAGGTTTATAATAACTAAATTAACTCTGAAATATTTATATGTCCTTTAACCCAACCTGTTAAAGTTTACTCTGTGTGAGAAATACGTTATGAAGCTGAATGATATCACGCTAATAAAGCAGCACTGTGAAGAAAGGAAATAAATTGTCGTACTCTGGTCCACTGGCTTAACACGTTTTTCTTTTTTCTTTCCTTACAAGTACATCAGAAATTTGGACGTTTGCGTGATTTATTTTACGCGAAATGCTCTAATATTATGGCCACAAACTACATTTCGTCAGAAACAGTAACCAGGCTAATTAAAAAATCGCTAATTTATTAATATAAACTAATTTTGAGAATTTTTTCATTAACTGAAAGGTATAATTAATTTAAGGGTATTGCTGTGAAGTAAATTCTTCAAAATCGCTAATTTTTGTTTAAGAGGTTGCATTCATTTAAGCTAATTGTTCTCACTTTATTTTTTGGGGGAAGATCAAACGTATCTAATTCCTTGAAATCGAAAAGGATGGTCCGAAGGAGATTTTGAAACATGCAGAAGTCGCATTGTTCCTGCAACTTGCAAGATTAAGCAGTCTCCAGATTCGTTTTTTCTCTATACGATACAGGCAATATTTCTTTTTATACTTCTAATTGTATTGTTACTTGAATTATGGCCTTACTTACGCCGATTTCATTGACTACGCAGTTCCATGCATTTATTATATGCATTCTGTCTGTCTGCACTGATCTGTCTAATGGAGAAAATAAAAACCAAGCGGTAATAGGACACAGCCATGTGGCAGACGAGTTTCGCCTTAACGTCATCGCTCGTCTCATTACCATCACCGTAACAATATCTGTCTCTCCGTGACAGCAAGTACGAATAACATCGACAAACAGAATTACTCTGTCTGGTGATCTGAACTGAATCTGTTATCAAAGAAATATGTCACTTCTTAAATGAATACCAAACTGAATCGGCAAGTCTGAATCTCAGTCTATGTTGCTAACATTAAATAAACTACCTCAGTTCAAAATATCTACAAAAATCAGACTGAAAAACAAATTTTGATGATATATAAAAGATTAGTGGAATATTTGCCACAAGTAGTGAAACGCATCTACTGTTTTAAGGTTACGTCACAAAAATAAAATAAAAACCATTCCAAATTTGTTTGCTAAAATGAGTTTATGGACACTTGAATTATTATATTTCGCAAAAATGAACTACAAGAAACAGCCTATCTAGCATTAAAGTTTCTTTTTATCCTGTGAGCGAGGAGGCTTTCCCGCCGTATTCCTACAGCGTAATCTTGAGAATTGTCCAGCCGGATGGTGTTGTGAAAATACAACGCGTTTCAACCCCTGGCTTTGCCGTCGTCGTCAGTTGTTGCGTGGCTTGCCGTGGTTGTGAGCATGCTCTTACTGCCTTGACTGTCCTGCCTCATGTCATACTCCCATTTACTAGTGCAATTGGTTTTAAGCACTTACAACCATGTAAGACACACGAACCAGGTCAACAGTAGAGGCAGTAACAGCGGGCTTACAACCATCGGAAGTCACGCAACACCTGATGAAGACGGCAAGATCAGTTGCCGAAACGTTGTGTTTTCACACCATCCGGCTGGTCATCCGTGAAGATTGCATTTCTTCTTCTTCTGTTACTTTGCCATTGCGACAAGCTGCAGGACTAAAACTATACCTTATTTATGTTCATAGCAATCCACAAACTGTAGTTTACACCGCAGTGTCAGCACAAACCTAAAAGAGAATTTAGTTTTGGTTCCAAATCATAACAAAAGTCGATGGACCGATCTGATCAACACGGGAATATTGGTAGTACGATAAAAATGTATTTAATAAGATAAAGTATCAGTTAAGGGGTAACATTAACTGAGTTAATAAATATTAACAGACGTAAACATCTGTTGACGCTTGTAGAGACAAAGTAAAATGAATCCGAGCAAGAAAAGAAGTAAATTCAGATTTTTTTTTAATGGCATTCGGCTACTGCGCCATATAGCCATCTCAATGTGATTTGTTGCTATCAAGTATTGACACAAGGACACTACAACATGGACAAGACATTCACAGACACAACACTAAACACCCATGCCCTTGGCCGGACTCGAACCGGCGACCTTCGGTACGCGGAGCTAGCACTCTAGCCCCCGAGGCCGGCAAGTAAAATCAGAATCGCATGACCTGGTGAAAGAGTTTGAAGCTGTCCCATATTCCGCCTGTGTCGTGGCTGCATTTACAGTTTAACATGGAATCTCAACTAGCCTGCTTAACTCGAACAAGGTCAGCACAATTACACGTAATACTTCCTGTAAAGACTGGGATTTGAACCGTAAACCGTATCGCTTTAACTAATGAGCTACTATAACACACATTGTGTGTGCCTAGTAAACAATTGCCTTTTGTTTTTCTTCTAGCAGCAATGCATACACGTTTGTAACGTAGTTTCTTTGTAAGCTTCACCGTAAACTCAACAAGCTCGTTATGCTAATTGCAGTGTTAATAATTGATTAAATGGTTTAATTAACGTTTTCTAAGTGTTATAAGACACCATATTTCAGAAAACAGAAGAAATTCCTTGGGTATCTTGTAAAGCAGTGTTAATCTGAGATGGAGCGCGATATTTAGCCCCAATCTGTCCCCGGTACGAACGAACTTTCATTTCTTGCTCCGCCCACTGGTCACGTACAGTCAAAGATATAATACAATTTTTAAGCTAGACCATAAGCAAACTTTGGAAACCCCATCCAAATTGGTTCCATAGATTTTTTGTGATGCATGATGAAAGGAACAGAGACACGTAGACCTCTTACAGATTTATTATAACAGTATAGATATATGAAAAAATTTGTAAACTTTTATTTCAGTTTAAATCACTTTGTAACTCTTGTATTGGTTCTGGGCTTAACTGCGGTGGCATCTCTGTTACAGTTGACAGCAATGGTATGGAAACGGTCACTTAGCAACATAATTATCGTGGCAGTACAAAGAGGTTCGATCGTGTACCTTTCTTGTAGTCGTATAGGAATAACACACAGGGGCTCGTACTAAACTCCGCCATAAGATAGCCGAAACCCAAGAGAATCTGTCAACAAGAACAGCCACAGGAAAATATTTAAAAAAAAAAAAAAAAGAACAAACAAACAAACAAAACAAACAAACAAAACAAACAAACAAAAACAAACAAACAAAAACAAACAAACAAAAAACAAATATTAAATGACTTACAGCAGTGTGTTAGGCAGTAAAACTAGATACATTACAAGTTCCAATTGTAGTAGCCTATTTAAATTACAAATACGGGAACTCTGTGATTAATAATACAAACAAAGGCAACTCCTGAATGAAGTCTTTTACGTTTGTCTTCGTCACCCCCGCAATATCGGTATCGAAAGATGCCGGCTGACACGTACAGGGTGGCCACACACTCTTACCGACCTGAGCAACAAGTGTCAGCAGAGAAGCCAATTGGGGAGGCAGCTCACTGCTACGCTACCCAACCGCTGACGAAGCTTTATGTACTGCGCAGAACATTATACAACCAATAATTATTGGTTTTTAGTAGGAATTACTATTTAAACAAAAAAAAAAAAATCGAATAACATTCAGCTAAATGTTGCAAAACCACAACTATATATACCATCGGAATTAACTCGATTTTGCATTAAAACGTCCGTGTAATAACGTGGAAGGAGCTATTTCGAACAATCATAACGCCGCCGCCGTGGCGAAATTAATTCTTCTCTACATTACCATTATCCTTGGTGACGTATTTCTGGAAATCGGTCTCTAACGCTATTGCGCTATTGCGACCTGGGACTTATTCCCCTCCCTCTCCCTTTTTCTTCTAAGAAAAGAAATCGTGTCTGGTACTGTAGAATAGAAAAAAGTAACATGGTTACGATTAAAGGAAATATGAGGATGGAAGAAGATTCCGAATTATAATTGAACTACTTTCGTCTTATCGTGAATTTCGCTCGCCAGTTTTCTGTGGAGATGCAAATACTTGATGATGCTTTCTGACTCAGGTTTTTCAATAATGATATTTTTTTTTATTTTTAGGGCCACTAGAGACTGTGTGAACACCTGTTGCCTGATTACAGCTTATTGTGAATCACGACAAACGGGAGGGCTCGAAGCCCCACCATAACTAAAACCCTAGAAAAGGAATATAAATTATTTTGCTGTTTTTGTATCCGTCATAATGTTGTCAGCAACTTCTCGAGATTTGGGCTGTGTCCAAACGGTCCTCCTTTCTCCTGAAGTTTCGACCAGTGTGTAGCTATTTTAAATTATTTTCTTTGTCTGGATCACTGTCAAGTTAAGTATTGAAGAAAATGTTTACTTATAGAATTACTTTCAAAAGCGATGAAGATTCCAAATTAACCTAGAACAGTCGCCAGTCTGGTTAGCTTCAGTAGTACATATAACAACTTTCAAAGTTTACAGTTACACACAAGTGCACATTTGCAACTTTCTTTTTATTTCATCGTCAAAGTTGTTCTTCGCTACAGAAGCAAACTGCCATACACTTCGTCTCCCAAAATTGCAGGTTCATTTTCTTTGAAAGGTAGGAAAATTGTTAATAATTACAGTACATTTAATCCAGATTAACACTTAGGGAATCAAGTCCAAAGCTGAACAACATTTCACTACAATTCACACGCCATGACTCGTCAGCGATAATCCTACAATGCCTCTACTTCAGAGAGCTTATATTACCTACTTATCGATACCTGTAAGTTCTGTGAAATTAAATAAAATTACACTAAAGGCATTATGCCTGTTCTATTACAAGTGTCCACTGTATTCTTCAGGTTCAAGTCACCTGCTGAGTAACTTGCACACCCAGCAGGTGGCCTGATCTCCGAAGAAGATCATAGTCATAGGTTGAAACGTCAGGAGAAAGTTTAGGCGCAGCGTAAATCTCTTGAAGTTATTGACAACCGAGGGAGGATGCTTGTGTTGCCTTATGTCTGTGAAACGTGAAACTTGCATTCTGTACGACAAGTGTATTTTTCGTTTAAAGAAATGTGTATTTTATGAAGTGAAGTTTGGGTGCCATCCCATCATTTGCCAGGGTGGTTACAGGAAACCACATTTAAATCGCTAATTGGACGGCAGGTACGTGGGAACGATGACTCCAACCTTGTTCCGTTGTACCTCCATAGCTGGTAATTATACCTCTCTTTGTTTTCCTGCAGAAAAAGAAAATAAATAACCTTTGAAATAAAATTTAAGCGGTTACTGTATACGAATAAAAAAATACACAAGTCTCAAGGTCTTACTACTCCTTTTCCTACTGCGTGATGGCACGGAATACGTGATAGCTTCTCTAACATGACACAACCAAAGAGTAATATAATACAAAATACCTGCCTCACTAAATATCATTTGGGACCAACGTTGTCACAGTTTTGGATAAGGGTACGGAGTTCGATCAAGGAATCCTTAGAGGTGGTTTCTAGGCAGTACATTATCTGAAACGAATTGATACGTTGGTTTATACCAGCAACGTTATCTGGATGGTATGAAAGAAAACACACCGGCATAATCTCAAACAGGTAGTTGTTATATCTAGTCCTTCTGGAAGGGTTCTCTACCTCTGTCACTCTTTAGAATGATGTATTTAGTATATTTATTTATTCTTGACCAATTCATATTTGTTTCTCTGCATGAGGAATGATTGCAGAAGCTATGAATGTGTTGGTTTTTCCTCTATAACTTTTATTCCTGGTATACAGATGATGGGTGTCCTTTTGTTGGTATTGCAGTTATGATTTTCCTTTTACCTCCTGCTGTGACTATCAGTTTGTAAATGAACTTGTTGTTTTTCATTTTTCCCTACTGATGTTGCTATAATTTTAATAAACTATAGCGCAGATATGAAAGTTCGTAGGAGGTGGCTATGTAAGGAAACTTTACGGGCGTCATATGAACCGCCCCGGAGCAGCTGTAAGGTTTCCATCAGTGGGATTACTTAAGACTGCTAATTAAGGGTCCCTGGAGACCTGCACTGCGCCGTAACGGACTAATTGGTTCCTGCATTAACGGCGAGTGACTGCTTCATTAAAGTAAACGAATACGGATAAAATAAGCTAGGACCTTACCAACTATAATGCTGAGACTTAACAAAGTTTTAACGCTTTTTCATTAAAAGTGTATAGAATGTTTAACTGTAGCATTATGTAAAAACACAAACCATTAAAAATCTGGATATAGATTCTTGTGTCTACCAATCAGAGAAATACTAATAAAAATTTGGAAGGATCGCGCTGCGAATTGGTTAAGTGGCCCACTCTGGAAATCGAGGGTAGTGGGTGTGCGCTAACGCTCTGGCCTCGCATTCTGGACGACGAAGGTTCAGATCCCTGTGCGGCCAACCAGAGTTTGGTTTTCCATTTGTAGCATAGCCATATATTATGAACTACTTCGAAAAACAATAGACCGGAGTTCGAGAACCAGCTATGCTATAATTGCTATATGAAACACCGCCGCGTGGATCTTTATAGTTAATTTCCCAAGGGTCCTTGAGAGTACCGATGAAGATCCCAGATGCGCGACGGAAAATTTCGCGCTGGTACATGGGAGTACTTCGGCTTTCAGAAGTCGGTTAAGAACGCCCGCGAAACCGACACATGTGGTGAGTGGAAACCAGCTCGTAACAGTCTCCCTGGAGCTGCCATGTTATGCGTGTGCGGGGGCCTCGACCCGCCTTTTTAATGTTACACAGTTCTCGTTTATAATTATAGTTGCAAGTTAGATGCGAGTGAGAGTTATAAAGAATCGTTGGTGTGAGCCGTTTTGGCTAAGGATTCTGCAACCTCGGAAATATATAGAAGTCTGATGAACCTTGTGATCGCGACTGGTGTGAGTGGGGTTTGGATCATCAATTAAACTTTCAAAACTTATTTCTGTTGTTCTCCTTTTTGTAATTATCCTTGACACAGTAAGGAGTGTTGAAAGGTAGAGTTTAGTTTCTTCAAACATTTACAGAAAAAAGTGTTAAATCCCACCATCAGCAGGTATTAGTGCGCGTAGATCGAGAGAGTGAAATGCGACACATGGTTTTCCGCAATCACTCCAGGCGAATGCCAGGATGGTTCCTTCAAAAGGCCATGGTCGTGCTTCGTCCCATTTCTTGCTCCCAGTCATTTCCCGTCTCTAATGACCTCGATGTCGACGAGGCGTGAAGGAAAAAAATGAGAGGAATTATTTTACGGTTCCAACATTTCACAACGAATAACAATAAAAATCTCGAGTAAAGTAGCTATGGCAATGTTTTGACGCTGCTTATTTTCTACACAATATGTCTGTGGCGCTAACTTATGTTACAAAACAACCCTACAACTAACTTATAAGAATATTTCCTAATAAATATATTTATATATGAACCCCCCCCCCCTCCCCACCCGGTGAGGCTCGGTGGATCGGGAGATACAACGGGATCGGGTACGAGACCAGCCCCCCGTTTTTTTCCCCTACACACCAGCTTTCCTGACTGAAGTTTTTAGTCGGTTTCTTGCAATCATATAGATGAATGCTGGTTTGGTCCCAAAAGTTTGCCTCATAAAATACACATTTCGCAACCAAAAAATACAATTAGCATACAGAACATACAAATTCACGCCTTTCGAAGACAGATGACAACACAAGACTTTCCTCCAATAGGTTAAGTTCGCGGGGCCTAACAGGAGCAGTCAAAATTCTAACAGGTGTCAAGAGATTTCAGTATGGATACAGAAGATCACGGTAATTATCAAAAAGGATCACATGTTTTGCTTAAGTTTTTATAGAAGTGGAAATGTAAACCAAACTAAATAACGAGTACTCGATAGAAATTCTATATGTCTTCGTTTCCATGTTTATAAATACATCTGCTGAGAATTTAAAATGAATAAACTAATATTTACGCAGCATTATTTTTGGTGGTGCGAGCAGAACGTATTTCATATTCAGTTTTTGAGGTAGGGCTGCTCTGTGAAATCATGGTTCCATCGAACGCTGCTCAAACACCTCAGAAGAACGTTGTCAGAACAATCCAGTGGATTGCCAACGAACTTCTGATATGCGATAACTAGCGAATTTTGACTGAGAGGTACTATACATCTTACGGTGGTCTGTTCAGTCCACTATTATAGTACCGAGGAATCACAGGATTATTCACTGTAGTCTACACTCTAATCTGTCCTTCCTTTTTTCACTAGTTGCAAGCATTTGTTGCTGATTTACCTACTAGACACTCTGGTACTTGTTCACCGTTTTCTATCCTCTACCATTTCCCAAAAGAATTCACACAGATATGTATTTTACGACAGATTCGCAACGAACATTTAATTATTTTTTGTTTAATAATGGATTCGAATCCCAGCATCAGTGATTCGTAGTGAAACTCATTATCCACCAGACCAGTGTCTCTCAACCTGTGGTCTGCGATGATGGTACAGGGGTTCCGCAGATAGAATATTAAAAATTTAGATACCGTACTCGTACTTTATAAGGTATAAGTGAGTATAAGCTGTATGTACAAATTTTTTAAAAGCCACGAATATTTCATTAATCAGGAAAAAATCTCGTATTTTCAGGATATTACGATATGACAGCATTGCTTCTACAGCAGTATATTCATTTCCAGTTGACATAAAAAAGAACGCCATTAGTTTAAGGATTAAGTTAATGACCGTTTTCTGAGGGACTTGTAGTAAGTGTGACGGACGGCGCTACATGCTAAGGTTAGTAACACTAGAGCTGTGAAGTATACAGAATAAAAGTTTTCAGGTCTTGTTTCTGTTATTTTGGACTGCAGAATCCATCCTGCATTAACATTATTATTCATTTGGTTACTGTGTATTAAGAGTCTGGTCGATATGTAATTAGCTTTTAATAGTTTATTTCTAGTTTCACAACTGTGTTTCCGTAGGAATTCAAAACATGCTTTTAGATGTATAATGTAATAACGGTACAATAAAATATGACCAGATGTTAATAAGATACAGTTTGGTAAAAGTTGGGCCTACATAAGTTAGTGGTTCACAGCATTATTGTTTGATAATTTGCTGGTCCTTGGATTGGAAAACGATGACAAATATTGCACTAGACTTGGCCTAATTTTGGATCATACGCGAGAATCATACTAAAATTCGAATGAAATAAGTGGCACTGAAGTTCCAGTTTCCCCTTGTAACTTTTAGTTTGTTCGGCTTATGCTCATATGTCATCTGCTTTCAGAGCTCACATTTTGCCAATTCAATTTTTCTGAAAAATCTCAGTTTTAATATTCATAAAAGTACCAGAGTGGGGGGCACGAAACAGATTTCAGTTTAATTTATATTACGAATGAAATTTGTTTCTTAAAAATGTTGGGAAGTTTACTAGAAAAAGCATCTGTTATGCTGGCAGTAAGCTTGCATTGGCAGTAGAATAAAAAAAAATTAATAATAATAAATGCTGATAGAGCATCGACACAGAATTTAGTAAGGTTTATTAATTTTATCAACGTCTGTATTAGTGGATATGGACACCTTTAGCTAGAGCCAATCAAACTGCAGTTAATTAGGACAGCGTTTCCTTACTAATTATCCGTTAGCAGCAAATTTCATTTATTTATGTGAAGTATTAGTAGAATTATTAAATAGCAGAAGGCATCAGTAATTTAATTTTTAAAAAGTAATTTAAATTGTTTTCATTAATGTCCTGTTACTTAAATCATTACTTCGTTTGAATGAAAGTAGTTCCACATTGATCGCGATGTATACAGCCTAGACTACAATTAAAACTAATATTACGTGCCATGACGTAAGTTATTGAGATTTATTTTTAATTTCCTTTACTTTCACTGATGACATATTTCAGTCGCATGTAACTGCATTAGCCATTCAGTCGTTGTAATATCGATATGAATCACAGATAACAAAAAAGGATGATGTAAGAACCCGCGAAGATTTTTTGATCAAGTTTATATCGCGATGCATTATCGCCACTAAAACGCGAAGCAGTACATGTATTAATATGCTGTCATTGAAGTATTGTTTTTTCTGGCGGCAAGTTTAGAGTAGTATGTGGTTAGGTTGAAACGCAACCTGGACCAGGATAGCAACGGAAACCTTTTGCTACAGCGCAAGGCACAAGGAATCACATTGAGCTTTATTGTGTAACAATTCTATTTATTTAAGCAATTGCAAACAACATTAATTGCCAGAACATTGCCATTTTTTACGGGGTTTGAGACTAGTTAACATATAAAATAAACTCTCTGCCCATGTTACGATATCTCAAACCTAGCTGGAATCTTAGTTTGTTTTTCATCAATTCATTTTCCTTTTAAGACTACGGTATACATCTGGAAAATCAAAGCTTCCACACCGAGAGTAGTGGGTGAACGGTTAACGTTCTGGCCTCGCATTCGGGAGGACGCGGGTTCGAATCCCGTCCGAGCATCCTGATTTGGGTTTTCCATGGTTTCCCCAAATCGCTCCAGGCGAATGCTGGGATGCTTCCTTCCAAAAGACCAGGGACGAATTCCTTATCGTTCCTTGTCCCCAGTCCCGTCCCGCCTCTAATGACCTTAGCGTAAAGCAGTGAGGAAAAAAAAAAAAAAGAAAAGCTTCCACGGCCAGAATATTTCCCATGCTCCCCGGGTAGCTTAATATTAAATGGCGATGTTTCACCAAAGAAAACCAAAACAAGTCAGTCGAAAAATCAGCATTTAATGCTAGGCGGGCAGCGTGGAAACTGATATATATCTTATTGCAATGTTCGTTTAAAATTTCTTTCCTCTAATTTCTTGTAAGTTCCATCAAAAATAACGAAAGTCGCCTTTGTACTCTTTCTGTCAGATACTGTTTAAACAAAAAACTTGTCGGTACCTGTCTCCTCCCTCTCTAACAACCATCAACATTATTATAATCCATGCTATTGTAGGTATGCCAATCTTCGAACGTACAAAGAACATTCCCAAACACATATATTACTGTTAAGCTGTGAATTTTATGATTTTACTTACGATAAAATATGGATAACAGTTAACACATTAATTTACTAATGAAGCTATAAACCATATAGATACTATGGTTTAACTTGTGTATATAACATTTTATCTCAGTTGAGTGATTAACATTCTGTTTCTGTAGCTCAAGGAAACAACGCAGGAAGATCGTTAACATCCAGATTTCAAACAATGACCTCTCTATTGCTACTGTCCTGGTTCCATCTGATTTTCTCTATACCTTCCAACATGTATTTCATTCATTACGCTTGGTATGCAATTGGGTAATATGACTTATTTCCATTTAGAGTGTATTTTCTGATATCCAATCTTCTCAAATTCTCTTTGGGTGTCTTTACTTATCCGCATCTATCGTCTACTCCGAAAAATCGAGATTATGCTGGTAGAAGTAACATAGATATTACACAATTATCATGATTCGATGAAAAAAGTATCAAGCATTAAAAAGATGGATAGAAGTGAAAGCTATAGTCGGTAAGGACAATGAGTAGAAGACACTTGTTACTAAACTCGCGTTGGGTCTGCATTCTGTTCTAGACAGGGAGGGGTGTGCTTACACACACTGTTAATGCTCCCCACGAGACTTCACCCCGCCTCGTGCCTGTCCTGCTCTATTAGCGACTGTCGGGAGGCGCAAAATGGAAAAAATACCAGCTACACGGTTCAGCCGTGTTCCCAGGGGCTCGCCTCCCCAGCTCCTCTCCTTGATGTCTCCGTGTCTCCAGGGACAAGCGGAAGCCATCTGGCTTTTTGTTCCGCGCTCACCCTATCAAACAGCTCCACCCACTAACGGGACTCGAGATTTTTATCAACGTCCGTGTATGTGTCACACCAGGCTGTTCCGAAAATATTATTCGAAATAAGTAACAACGCGGTGAGCAGCGACAGTATATGTCAGGAGTTTGGTTCACAAAAAAAGAAGTAACGGAGAGTCCATAAACCACTTAGCTCCTATTTGGCCTCCTGTGAACACCCCCCCCCCCCCCCGTAGCACGTAGCTTTTTTCCCTTTTGATTCCAGAAGGCATTTTGTACTGTTTTCTCCGGTCAGACTATTATAAATTACATACGGAGATAATTAACTGAGGGAAATAAATATTCAGATACTGTTGTGTGTTCTGTTCCTCATTTTAATGTGAAAAATGCTATGAAAGGAAAGCTACGTGGCCTGGCTCGGAACTCCCCCCCCCCCCACCCCCCAAGTAGCCCATCGTAGCCTTCCAGCCAACGCCTCCCCCCTGGATCGAGCCACGTAGTTTGTGCACACTCCCTAATCCGATTTTTATTAGTTTTGAGAGTAGCTTCATGTAGCATACAACACTGGTCTCGCATAGGATCAAATAGATTATACTTTTTTGTACTAATATACTGTATTGAACTTCTCAAAATCTAATTCATCACTACGCTCGTCAATGGATCCTATCCTATGCGGTTTTGACATCTTTGCAATTGCCTACATCAATTTTTTGTTTCGGAGAAACAAGCTGGAATTAAAAGAGCAAACGATCGGCTTGAAATTTCTACTTACTGCTTTTACCTCCCGATGTTAGATGAATAATAACTTCATATTGAACAATAAAGATTCCCTGGAATGGATAAGCATATTGTTGTGCGATAAGGTTGGCAGTAGAAATTGTCATATGTATGTGTGCAGCTATCTTTAGTCTGACTGAAGATGCAACTACTACTCCACGTTCGTTGGACATTTATGTCTCCTTTTCAACAGACATTCTGCAGCCAACCAATGACAAAGCATTGCTCCTCTTTAGTTTAGGTCGGAGACAGTTTTTTATAATTACTTTTTTATTTACTGGCAATAGGGTGGTATTGACACAGCCAGTAACATGATTTTTATTCACTCTGACTTAAATGCGTCATAAGCTATCAAATGTTTTACAATGATTTATTTGAAACGATAAATTAGTCAATGCAATGTTGTTGTAGGCCATATTTCCGCAGTTGCTCAGTAAATTAACTAATAAAATGACGCCAATGCAACTGTATTATGTAGGTTTATTGCCGTACGCGTTTCGCCTCTCCTCGAGGCATCATCAGCGACGAATCTATTTTAAAATTTACATTGGGTTTACAAACTTATTTGACATAACGCTAAATTGATACATTTTCTTATTAGTCAATCGAAGAAAACTGTACAAATTGGTTACACTATCTACATTTGTGTGGGACGTAGTTGATGTCACTTACAAACACATCCTTCATGAATGACAATTGTGTATACACTCTGTGAAGTTCTGTTATATTGTAATGACTTGTGTGAAATACATCACAATTTAATACATTTTTAAGATCAATAATAGTAAATTTAAAAAATTGACACTTTAAATGTGAAACAGTCAAAGTAGGGGAACCCGGGGTAGAAGGGGGTACTAAGTTGAAAATAGCCTATGTTTGAAAAATATAAAAGGATTAATTAAGAGAGCTGCAAATTTTTCTATGAAAACGTTATAATATAATAATCACAAAAATACAACAATATTCTAACAAAACAAAAAAACGATATTTTTCTTTTCTAAAAACAGAAAATTATGTAATTTGCCCCATTCTGCCTCGGGCATGGGGCAGAACGAGTTCGTAAAGACCACTAATTATAAAAACACCTAAAACTAGTTGAAATTCAGAAAAAAATAAGTCTACTCTAAATTTATTTAGTTTTAAGTGACTATAAAGTTTTAACTACAGTTTTCATTGATTGTATCCTTTTCTTAAATCTATTGACAAAATTCGCACATTAGGACAGCCTCAACATCTTTGCTATCTATTGCCGCACAGCAATTGTTTGCCATTTTGTTCGCATGAAACAAGCGATTAAACCTTGAAGTAGGTTTGTGTAAAATTCACCGAAATATATACATTTACAGTCATAACAATCCTCAGCAACACTCTCGTTAGTTTTGGGTTCTCTTTTCGCTCCTTCCTTTTTTACATTTATCTGTAGGTACTTTCCTCTGTTTTTTCCATAGTCAATTTTATTCTCTTTCTTAAATTGTTATATCCTTCCTTTTTTTCTTTGGCAAAGTTCTTTTACTTTTTTCCCTTAATAGCGGCTTCCAATTTTTTTGTATGGGGAATATGTTAAGAGTTAAGACAGAGGTCTTCCCGCTCTTTCAATACGTCCTTTTCGTGTTGTATTTGATATTTGGAATAAGCATTAGAATATCAGGTGAAACATAAAACGAAGAGGCCCTGTTGTCAGTTGTCACCCAAGAGCACCCTAACAACGGTGCAGGATGGGGTACTTCCCCATTCCGACCTGCCTGTTCCGCCCCAGGGACACTATCTAGCCTAGGGAGGTAAGGTCGCTCGAGAAACAAACATTTAACTATTAAACATAGTTCAACCATGTACTAATTATATTTGTAATGTAAACAAGTACGTATAGTTTTTTTTTTTTTTTTTTTTTTTTTTTTTTTTTTTTTTTTTTTTTTTTTTTTAATGGCATTTGGCAACGAAGGCCATACAGCCAGCTCAATGTAATTTTGTAGTATTCAGTGTATAAATCATCATCCAGTATATATTGTATTTTCCAATGTATGGACGCTACAGGACATTCACACAGACACACAACACTTAAACATGCATGCCCGTGGCCGGATTCCAACCGGCGGCCTTCGGCACGCGGAGTTAGCACTCTAATTTTTGTAGTATTCAGTGTATAAATCATCATCCAGTATATATTGTATTTTCCAATGTATGGACGCGACAGGACATTCACACAGACACACAACACTTAAACATTCATGCCCGTGGCCGGATTCGAACCGGCGGCCTTCGGCATGCGGAGCTAGCACTCTAGCCCCTACGCTACCGAGGCAAGTATGTATAGTTTAAATTGATTACAAAATCATCGGAAGTTACAATACAGGAGAAGAAAATCACACGACGAAAATTTCACACACCTACGCTAGAGAACTAGATTAACATGGCTGCCGTAGTTGAGAAACAATAGGTTGGCCTAGTTCTAATTATTGCCGCTTGTAGGAAATGCCTCCTCGACAAGAAAAACGTTGAACTTCGTACTGCCGCATAACCCCTTGTGCCCAGGGTTCCCCTACATGGTAAGAAAGTGGAAAAACAGAGCAGGTGGAACGCAGGTAGCTTTGAAGCAAGCCCCCCTCCGCTTGGAAATGAGGAGAGCTGTGTTAGTGCTACAGGTCATGGAAGAAAGCCAGGGAGGTGAGGAGGGGGGAAAGGAGGAGCACGGTAGGAGGGACCCAGCAGTGCAGGGTAGGGCGTTACAGCAACAAAACTACCTCCAATGGATGCGGACTGCTCATAGGAATACAAAGACACCACAATGTAACATTTGTAACAGCTGGGCTTTTTTACTTGAGTAAATGTCCTCTGAAACACGTGTCGTAGAAATTTCTCTTGAGTGTTCAAATAAAATATTTAGGAGTTAAGTACCTAGCTGTATTTTTTTTGTACCTAACCAAAATGTTAAGTTATAAAAAATATATGTTGTTTCACGTGGTGTTTGGCTATTAACGCTATTAACTCCTTGCTTCCTCAATTTTTCGCTGACGTTCGCGCGCTGCTGGATTAGGGAGTAGGTTAGACAGTGGTGGGGTGTTGCGTTACTGCCCCTCCGGGGGTGCGTGGCAGGGTGCGAGTTACGGCTGGTTATTTATTGAGGGCGGCTTGCCAGCGGCACCCCAGAGCCCAGGCGGCGCGTCGCAGCAACAAGGGGCCCGTCCCACACTGTATTATTAGCCGCGTATCACTCAAATATCAACGTATCACTCAGCCTCTCAGGTAACCCGAAGGAGTATGAACACAGTTGTTTTCTAGTCGCCACTGCGTTACACGTAAACGCTTGCTGTAGGAGCAAACTAGTAAAGTAACAAACAGATTCCTCTGTACTGTGGACTAACAGAGAAGAGAATGTTAACCATGATGTACTCGGCAGTTTCATGCGTACAGGCTGCATATTGTCGCGTTGCAACCGGGGCAGGTGTGAATTCGAAGGTTACTTGTCAATGAACACAGCACTTAAACTGAGAACAGGTTTATTGAGAACTCAAACATACACGCAGCACTGACTGCCTCTTGGGCAGAATGCTCTTCTATTTATACACAGATAGAACGTACTAGAGATTACAAGAGTAGTTAACAAGTAGAAGTTACAAGTGACCTTAGGAAACATGTAGAATCTTCTGGAAATAATAAACAGAATTAAATAATTTTTGTCAGTGGGCGGGATTGAACCGGCGACCTTCGGTACCGCAATTCGTGACGCTACCCGCTGCGCCATGCTGGCAGACGGTACACTGGCGTTCATGCGGCATTGCTCCCTCTCCTGAGGAAAACAGCGTCCCGCTGTTAGATTTCTTTTGGGGCACGCTGAAGTGTCCTGGATCTTGATCTTGTCGTGGGTCCTCTGTATGGCAGTTCTGGAGGGCCCCTCCTGGTTGTACTATTATCTTCCTGTCCGACTTCCTCAGTATCCAAACCGTCCTCAGAGTCCTTGAACAAGAAGCTGGTTGTGCCTAGCTGCTCGTCAGGATTGTAGTAAGGCTTCATGCGGAGGACGTGAACAATGTCCCTTCGCTTTCGTCGTTTCGAAGACGGCTCATAATCCTCGACTTCGTATGTGACGTCTGACCGGCGGCGTATGACACGATACGGACCAAAGTACCGCTTCAGTAACTTTTCTGATAGCCCAACCTTCCGGACAGGGGTAAAAATCCATACGAGATCTCCTGGGTTGTACGCAACAGGTCGGTGCTTGCCGTCATACCGCTGACGGTCCTTCTCCTGGGTGGCCAGTGTTCGTATGCGAGCCAGCTGTCTTGCTTCTTCGACCCTGGTAATGAGCTGTTTTATATAGTCATCCTGAGTGTCGTCCGGCTGGAATGGGAACAGCGTATCCATTGTGGTCTCAGCTTCACGGCCATGGAGCAGAAAAAACGGAGTGAAGCCTGTCGTATCTTGCCTTGCTGTATTATAAGCAAATGTGACCACTGGCAGTATTGTATCCCAATCCTTCTGCTCAACATCCACATACATCGACAGCATATCGGCTAATGTCTTGTTGAAGCGTTCTGTGAGACCGTTTGTCTGAGGGTGGTATGCAGTTGTCATCCTGTGGACAACGTCGCATCTTGACATGACCTCTGATACTAGTCTTGACTGGAATACCTTTCCACGATCGGATATCATCACACGTGGTGCTCCATGCTTCAAAATAATGTCTTCTACTAGAAATTTTGCAACCTCTGGAGCTTCTGCAGTCGGCACAGGTTTGGTGACAGCGTAGCGCGTGAGGTAGTCGGTGCAGACTATTATCCATCGGTTACCGGCTGTCGACTTCGGGAACCTCCCTAAAAGGTCGATCCCAATTCGGTGGAATGGAACTGCTGCAGGCGGAATTGGTACTAGATGACCTGGAGGTAATTGCGGCACATGTTTCCGTCGCTGGCACTCTTTACAGTGACTCACATAATGCTTGACAGATCGGTAGAGACCCTTCCAGTAATACCTGCGTCGGATTCGGTCCAGGGTCTTCACAAATCCCAGATGACCGGATATTGGAGCGTCGTGGAAATACTTGAGAATAGCTGGCTGGAGATGAGCTGGAACGACCAGAAGCCACTTGGGGCCTAGTGGATCGTAGTTGTTCTTATACAATGTCCCATCTATCAATTGAAACTCTCCTTTGGCCGGTTCTCCTTTCTCCAAGGCGTCTATGGTTCTTAATAACTCTGAATCTTCCCTCTGTTCAGCTGCAACGTCACCTAATTCAGCGAGGGCTGAAATTCCATTCATGCTGTTGTGTTCTATTAAAGGATTCCTTGAAAGGCTGTCGGCATCCTTGTGTTTGCGTCCGTTTTTGAATACCACCTGTGACGTCGTACTCTTGAAGTCTAAGTGCCCATCTTGCTAGTCGACCTGATGGATCCTTCAAGCTGGTTAGCCAACATAAAGAATGGTGGTCTGTCACGACGGTGAAAGGTTTGCCGAATAAATACGGACGAAACTTGTTGATAGCCCAGACAACTGCGAGGCATTCTTTCTCGGTTGTAGAGTAGTTTATCTCGGGCTTAGAGAATACTCTTGATGCATAGGCTATCACCTTCTCAGCACCTTCCTGAATTTGCACAAGCACTGCACCGATCCCATAACCGCTGGCGTCAGTGTGAAGTTCAGTTTCTGCATTCTCGTCGTATAAGGCTAGAACTGGTGCGGAAGTTAGAGCCTCCTTAAGTGCCTGGAAAGATCTTTCTTTAGTTTCATCCCAGTAAAACTTGGCGTCTCCCTGCAAAAGTTCTTGCAGTGGACGTGCCATGTTACAGAATCCTTTTATGAAACGCCGGAAGTATGAGCACAGCCCAAGAAAGCTTCTCACATCACGAATGTGCTGAGGAGTTGGAAATTCCATGACTGCCCTTACTTTATCTGGATCAGCGCGGACGCCATCTCCGTTGACCAGGTGCCCCAGGATTTTTATCTCTCTGGCGACGAAGAGGCACTTCTTCGGATTGAGGCGGAGTCCTGCAGTCTGAACACACTTCAGCACCGTTGACAGGCGACTCAGATGTTCTTGAAATGTTTTCGAGAAAACAACAATGTCATCTAAATAACAAAGACACGTCGTCCACTTAAGGTGTCGAAGTAAGTTGTCCATCATGCGTTCGAATGTGGCCGGAGCGTTGCATAATCCGAATGGCATTACTTTGAATTCATAGAGGCCATCAGGTGTAATAAAAGCCGTCTTTTCTCTGTCAGCTTCGTCAACCTCGATTTGCCAGTAGCCTGTCTGCATGTCCATGGTTGAGAAGTATGTAGCTCCTTTCAAGCAGTCTAAGGCGTCGTCGATGCGCGGCAGTGGGTAGACATCTTTCTTTGTGATTATGTTCAGCCGCCGATAGTCGACACAGAATCGCCACGTACCATCCTTCTTCTTTACGAGGACCACCGGAGATGACCAAGGACTCTCCGAAGGTTGAATAATGTCATTATGCAACATCTTCTCCACTTCCTCTCGAATTATTCGCCTTTCGACTGGTGACAATCGGTACGAGCGCTGGCTAATGGGCGGATGATCCCCAGTATTGATACGATGCTTTATCGTGGGCCGTTTCGTCTGACCTTTTTTTTGCTGGGGTGTGAATACACCAGAGAATTGGCGTAGTATAGCTAACACCCGGTGGTGTTGTTCCTTGGTCAGGCCGGACCCTATTGGCAGTTCCATAGTTGTTCTTCCTCCAGCGTGTTGTCGGTACTAGTAACAGAGCATGGATCTTCGTTAATGACGTTGAGCTCGCCCTCCTGGACTGGTTCAGCTGTCCCTATGCACATTCCCTTGGGGATAATTTGTGACTGCTCGTGACAGTTGGTGATCCAAATGTCTCCTCGACCACCGATAATGCTTATGATAGCCGCTGGTATGTAGATTTCTTTCGTGAGCCTAATAAACTTTTCTACTATCGACAAGCACTTCAGGTTGCGGTCGTCCGTGTTTTTGAGTGGGACTCTTCTCATTGCGAACGGCGGGATTGTCACGTTGTCAACGGCGAATAACTTCCCAGAAGATTCTGTGTTACGTTGTACCCGTCGCAACGACTTCTTCAATTTGCAGCTCAGACGTTCCACAGTCAATGACAGCTTGGGATGCCTTAAGGAAGTCCCATCCAAGGATGACATTATGACTACATTCTGTTAAAATGACAAATTCAACTGGCTGGGTCCTGTTGTTGATGGTTATTCTCGCGACACAAGCTCCAGCTGGCTGGACGTACTTTCCATTTGCGACCTTTAGCACAGTTGCCCCCGTATCACGGAACATTGTCTTCTTTAGTGTGCGACGATAATTGTCCGACAATACGGAGAAAGAAGCTCCTGAATCAACCAGCGCCCGGACAGGTTGGCCGTCGATTATAACGTTGATGAGATTTCCCGACATCTTAGTGACTGTCATCCATGGAGGATTTTCATCTGCGGCGGCCTCACCTCCGTATGGTCTAGTGGCTAGGATACCCGGCGTCTCCACCAACTATGTCGCGTTGGAACCGGGGCAGGTGTGAATTCGAAGGTTACTTGTCAATGAACACAGCACTTAAACTGAGAACAGGTTTATTGAGAACTCAAACATACACGCAGCACTGACTGCCTCTTGGGCAGAATGCTCTTCTATTTATACACAGATAGAACGTACTAGAGATTACAAGAGTAGTTAACAAATGAAATGTGTAGAAGTTACAAGTGACCTTAGGAAACATGTAGAATCTTCTGGAAATAATAAACAGAATTAAATAATTTTGGTCAGTGGGTGGGATTGAACCGGCGACCTTCGGTACCGCAATTCGTGACGCTACCCGCTGCGCCATGCTGGCAGACGGTACACTGGCGTTCATGCGGCAATAACATCAAATTTGGCCCAGTGATTCTCAAGACATAGGCTGTACAACCAAATCACTAGACAAGGGACATTGTCTCCCTTTATTTTTCCACGGGTGGTCTGATTGTGTTCGTAACTTTCTTTTTAATATTTATCAACCACAAGCATGCGATTGTTACTCAACCATAGTGATAACGTCTCGGGTTATACATTTTCTGCCGAGTGTAATGCTTAATTGTTAGCTTACAAAAAACAGTGTATAGGTGACAACAAATGTAATTCGTACAAATACCTCCATGTACCCAGATTGAAGATTTATTAAAGATAGTGGGACATGGAATTGTACCTTAAGTAGATTTAAAAAAAAAAAAAAATTCTGGAGTCTTGCTGCATACCAGTGGACTGGAAAAGAGCGATAGCGGTAGAGGTTCATAAAGAAGAGGCAACAAATAGGATTGAGAACTACAGGCCAATTAGTTTGAGATCAGTGATAGGAAAATGATGGAGAGATTGATATTTAACTATATTAAAAATTTCTATGAGGAAAGAAACTGATTTTCAAATCGACAACATGGCTTCAGGCAAGGCAATGTGTGTGAATCTCAGATGGTGAGCTATATGAAACATATTTCGGTTGAATTGGACAAGGGAGGCCAAGCTGATAGTGTAGCACTAGATCTTTCTAAGGGATTTGACAGAGTGAGCCATAGAACAGTATTAAATAAGTTAAAACTATTGGAATGGATAAAAAAGTTACTTTCGTGTAGAGGAATTCTTAAAAAGGAAAAAGTAAGACGTTAGAGGTGGACGTAAATATAGGACAGGGTAGTGTATTAGGACTACTGCTATTTATCATTCTAATGAATGTTTGTGTTAATGGCATGCAGTCAGAATTTAGGTTTTTGCAAATGATATAATGGTATATAATAGGATCAAGACTGTGAAGCTGCAGGGTGACTTGGATGGGATATCCAAACGGATAGGTCAAAATGAAATGAAAAAAAAATTGCCACGAAGATTCAGTTTATTAGGTACACTGATAAAAACCCTAAAGGTTGTTTACGGTTATAGGGTGGGGACAGAATTGTTTGTTGAAGGCTTGAGGTGTAAATATCTCGGCATAACGTTTGATAATAAACTCAGTTCGGCAGGACATACAGGGCAGGTGTAAGGAAAAGTTTTCAAAATGCTTCATTTACTGGAGAGAGTGATGAGAGGATGTGCCAGAGAAGGTAAGGAATTGGGTTACAAATTTTTGGCCAGACCATCGCATGAATATGTTGGTAGAGTCGGGGACACACATTTTGGATAACAAATACAGAAGGTGGAGGGTTTGCAAAGGAGATCAGCTAGAAGTGTTTGTAGAAATTACGGCAGGACCCACTCAGTAACTGGTACGTTAAAGGACCTGGATTGCGAGTTATTGAAAGATAAGATGAGGGTGAGAGAGTGTTGGGACTGTACAAGGCATATGTGGGTAAAGATGCTTGGAGGAATGTTGGTCGAAGAACTAGGAGTAGTGCTTGGAAAAGAAAGGATGACCATGATCACAAGCTGTCACTCGATTTTATGCACGAGAGAGTGGGAAAATTCCGTTTTGTGGGTGAGGGTGTCGGAAACTGAAATAAATTACCAAGGGAGGTAATGAATAATTTACCAAAAACGCTGAAGGAATTTAAATTTAAAATTTGTAATTCGCAAAATTAGAGGGAGAGGAATTTAACACTGAAATTATAAATTATAAAAGGTAATAATAAAATACAAAGAAATGTGAAATTAGATGGCTAGGGAAATCACCACCAAAGCATGAGCACTATCAGAATTAAATTAAATTCTATTCAGTATTCAAAACCCACATACAGCAACAATTGTAACACTTGTAAAAAATATTTTTAACTAAACATTTCTTGTACCGTTTGGCGAAACACTGAGGACTGATGCCATTGTCTTTCAGCAACATCGACATTATCCTAAAGATGTCTAATACGCAGACGGATGAGTACATCTGACACCAGTTCATTCTCAAGCCAGGCTCCTTGGGAAAAAAAAAAAAAAAATAAAAATAAAAATAAAATAAAAATAAAATAAAATAAAATAAATAAATAAAAAAAATAAAAATAAATGAAGTCCGCCATCTGTTTGTTGAACTCTAAATAACCATACCCCATACGCTTCGGTAGAAAAAACATATTTATTGACCCATATTTTAATTGCTAATTGCATTAGACGCAACTAACCTAGAATATTATTCTGTAATATTCTAAATATTATATTATAATGCTAATTTGATTAATTACATTGTTTAAATGTCAAGGACAAGATGTGAGGGCAGAAATTGTATATTTATATAGGGTTTCCAGTACTGAAAGGATAATCATGCAACGCAGATAGGTCACATCATTTCCTTTCTATTTGACAAAATTTTATTTTGGTAAAACTCTCTCCATTTTCTAGATATTGATTTTTTTTAAATATTTTTTCGAAACATGTGACTTTGTTCAGTTTATTCCATGCCATTTCTATAAATTAATACTTTTTGAATTCAGTTTTTTTTTTAATTTACTCAGAGATATTTGATTCTTAAAACGTTAAAAAACTTTATAAAAAAATCTTAAATTGTGTAATTATTTTATACTTCTTTTAAGATGGTTGTTTTATGGTAGTTCATTCTGCTAGAGGGACCATTGTGCCTTTTAAACATGTAGTATAAAAATGATGATAATGATTTAAAAAACAGGTTTCAAAAAGTCTTAGAAATGGCATATGTTTCAAAAGAAATTAAAAAAATCAATATCTCGAAAATGGTGAAACTATTACTAAAATATTTTTTCTTAATATATTAGGATATGATGTGACCTATCTGCGGTTGCAGAGTTATCCTTTCATTCCTGGACACCTTATATTTAACCAAGTGTTAATGTTAGAAAGAAATGAAAAGAAAAATCTTTGTAGTAACGAAGGGCGCAAGAATTTGAGTATGGAAACAAGGGAGAGGAGGAATTTTTCGCTGTGTATGTGAAGAAGCAGAAGGACGCTGCGTTCAGCTGAATAGCCTGGAGAGTTTTGGCAGTCTTGGCACTGGCTTTGGGGTGAGATGGCCATATAACGGTACAAATGGTGGTGACTTGTTATTGTATATTTTTCCTGAGATCACGGGGCTATCGGAAGGACCGCCAGCTACGAGTAATTCGAAAAACTGAACATGGAATGGAATAGCTTTCATAGATAACAAGGCAAAGCTTTATAAAATGATTGTTATTTGTCATGAGGACACAGAGCAGCCAGTTTTTTGGGATGGCTGAAAGAAGATTTTAAGAATACTAGGCATCGCCGACAAACGAAAAGAGTTTGTTCAAAGAAACCGAGCTATGAAAATGTTGCAACTAATAACTAAAAGGAAGGTAAGCAGCAAGCCGTTACCATTGTGTTTCTTTTTCTAATTCATCCAATGATAGCGTGTCAAACCGTTAGAAGAGGAGAGCGGCGCGTGATTTGGCGAAGATGATACAAGACATCGGGCGAAAGGTCGCTGGGTCTGGTATTTGGTACTTGGACTTGAACTGGGGCACTTGGGCTGGAACCACTGAACGGAGGCTTTTGGCCGTCGTATGACAGAATGTGGCAATGTCGTTAGGTCCAATGTTTTTGTCAGCTGATAGAAGCTCTACGGTGAAATTACCAGAGTTAGGATAGTACGTTGAAGTTAGATCTACAAGACTAATTTTTATTTTCTGGTGGTTTACTTGCTTGAAGTCACACAGTCAGTGGTGTAGTCTGCAGTTAACAAACAATGGTAAATTAAGCATAAACATCACTCCACTTGCATTGCGATTGCCGCGATCTAAAATGTCACGCTCTGGTATTGAAACCTGCAATATAAGAGGGTTCTCAGTTGCTGCACCTATAATTCTAATAAATTTGAGCTGAGTGTGACCTAAAAATAAAAGCGATTATTCTCCCTATAAGATGGAAACAATATGTATTTTACACCATGTCTGATGTTCGGACACGTCTCATGTATTAAGGTTGATGATACAGTAAGGGGTATCATGATATTTTAGTTTTATTTGGTAAAACTTTATGTCGCCTGTTAATGATAAATTTTTTAATTAGATACAATTTGTCTTTGTGTTTCTGATCGGATTCTTTGTGTGAAAACGATATACTGTGTAAGTAAAGATCTTAACTTTCATTGCGTTGTTATCTGAATAAATGTTAAATTGAGAAAGTTGCAGGCAATTGTAAACATGCGAATCTATTCAACAAATTATTTTTATTTTATTCCAGTATTCTCTGTTGTGTCCCCGCAAAACGTAACATACAAAGTTAAAGTTTACAATCAATTGTGTTTACGAGCAAGAGTCCTTCTGGCACGGAACACTTAAACCTGTTCCTTGAAACAAGACGGGCGTTGAAAGAAAGAAAGAAGAATTGTTCTGAAATAAGATCTCCCTATAATTAGAACTGGAATGTCTATTTATCGCGAGTTGTAGCTTTGAACTGAGAAAGGAAAACGTAAACAAACTTTGACTGAAGTTCGGTATACAACGTCCGTTAGCTTTTGGCTCTGAACAGCTGGTGCCCGTGTGAATGGTGGGCGAGCCCATGTTGTACGCGTATCGAGCCCCGCACAGGCCGGCCGAGAGGATAGTTGGCGAGGCCTCCGCGGCGGTCCCTGGCGCTGACGTCGAGGTTGGCGGGCGTCGGTCTGGACGGCGTCATTCCATACGGGTCCTACCGACGGCTGACCGAGCGGGCGCTTGTGGCCGCTCGCATTCTTCCCCGACCACTGCACGCACACAGCCTCCACCATTTACTGCTGGCTCAGCTCGTCCGCCAACACGGCCAGACCCTCCTATGTCATGCCAGGAGGCGTCAAGAAGGGTGAGTGCAAGGCGCTGCAGCACTTTGAGTTTACACTATACTTAATTTCTAAATGCATGAAATTTGCTTGGTTTACACCATCCTCAAATTGGTCAGATAGTGAATAAAATGTCTGTTCCGACCGCAGGAGGAAGAAACTTATGTATTAAAAAAAAACTCAGTAGGTTACTTTTTTTGGATAATGTACCAGAATCAAGCAGTCAGGTATTAGGAGCAGATGATGCTTTAAAATTCCCATTACAGAGAATGTTTATTTTTATTTATTTCTTGCCAGCAATTTATAGATTTAGACAATCGTAGTGCTAGTTAAAATTAATATGGCCTAAAAAAAGAAACTTTTACCTCCTATTTACTCTGGTTAATCTGAACTAAATTTACTATGTTACAAAATGCTTCTATATAACTTGGGTGTATGTGTTTTTTAATAATAAAAAAAAAAGGATTTGGTAAATTTGGTTAGCGAAATCTAAACACAGAAAATGTTTAGATTTTATATGTTTACATTTATTTTTCAAAACAAGTCATGTTAAAATGGCAAATAGAAATATAAAGTTTGTTACCGGAGTTTTACACGCCACTGTATTGAATATTGTAACAAGGTAAACGTTACCAATGCTTTCACAGATAATGGCAGATGTGTAGTTACTCTCAATTACCTACTAGCAAATTATGTTATTTCTTGCTCTTCCTAGGTAACTAGCCCACAAAAACTTAAAAATAGATCAGAAAATACTTGAAATAAGTTTTAGGAAGCACGGAGTTACGAAGTAATTACCATACTAAACATTTTTTTTTTTTAAATCGCTACAAAGCTAACAGTTCCGAGCATTTGTTATTTGCATGTCAGCCAGGTTAAATGACTGTTGGGATCAAGGCATTAGTTTATGATATCATATTTTAAGGGAGGATAACAGTCACTGTTGTTAACGAAAATGTTTTATCCCATTAGTGAAAACAAAGTAACGAATCGGAAAAATTGGTTGCAAGCTTGTACGTATTGCAGCAATATCATGTAAAAAATGGAGGAAAAATAATCTAAACTGTTTAAAAAAATTTAGCCTACTGCAATTTATGCAGTCTTTGAAATTAGCCTCCGTTGTATAATAATTTATAGCGCAAATATCTATTTCTTAATAGCTTATAATTACACTTTTTACACCAATAATATGCGGAACAGATTTGTAAAATAGAAAGTGAACAGTGAATATTGTGCT